>VDFB02000008.1:30049-186520 GCA_007258455.2 Sequoia sempervirens | reverse complement strand
TAGACCCCTATCGTCCTGTTTTTGAAAAGCTAATTTTTCACCAACATGCAAGAACTCCTCAAAAATAGAACCACGAAACAATTTTTGTTTGGAAAATCAAAATATAGGTTTTATAGGTGCTCATGTGCTCAACAGACCCAGATCGTTTGTTTTTTAAAAAAATAAGTTGTTTTGAAAATAAGATTTTTTTGAATAGTAGAAGTAGTAGAGGTAACATAGGCAATTTTTTTGAATCTTTTTGTGAAAAATCTAAGAAATGAGTTTTGTAGAGAATGTCATTATGAGTAAACCTAGATTATCCTCTTTTAGAAAAACTAATTTTTCATCAACATGCAAGAAAACCCCCAAAAATAGAATCTTTGAATTTTTTTTTTGGGAAAATCAAAATATGAGTTTTATAGGTGCTCGTGTGTTCAAGAGACCCTGATTGTCCATTTTTGGAAAAAAATAAGTTGTTGAAAAAGATAGTATTTTTTACAAAGTAGAAGCAGTAAACAAAACTAATTTTTCACCAACATGCAAGAATGCCTCAAAAATAGAATATAGGAAACAATTTTTTTGGGAAAATAAAAGACATGGGTTTTATAGGCGCTCGTGTGTTAAAGAGTCCCATATCATCCATTTTTTGAAAAGTAGAAGCAGTAGAGGTAATAGAGACAATTTTTTTGAATCTTATTATGAAAAAATTGATAAATGGGTTTTGTAGAGAATGTTGTTCTGAGTAGACCCAGATTGTCCTTTTTTCGAAAATCTAATATTTCACAAACATGCAAATAATAAAAAATAGAATCTACGAAACAATTTTTTTAGGGAAAATTGAAAATGTGCATTTTATAGGTACTCGTGTGCTCAAGAGACTCAAATCGTTTGGTTTTTGAAAAACTATGTTATTCTGAGTAAATCAATATCATCTTTTTTTTGAAAAATTTGTTTTTCACTAAAATGCAATATCCCCTCAAAAATAGAATCCACCAAATAATTTTTTTTGGGAAAATTAAAATATGGGTTTTATAGGTGCTCTTGAGCTCAAGAGACCATAATCATCCATTTTTTGACAAAATAAGTTGTTTTTGAAAAACCTAGGTTTTTTTGAAAAGTAGAAGCAGTAGAGGTAATAGAAGAATTTTTTTTGAATCTTCTTATGGAAAATTTGAGAAATGGGTTTTGTAGAGCATGTCATTCTAAGTAAACCCAGATCATCTTTTTTTCGAAAAACTAATTTTTCACTAACATGCAAAAACCCCTCAAAAATAGAATCCAAGAAACAATTTTTTTTTGAGGAAAATCGAAATATGGGTTTTATAGGTGCTCGAATGCTAAAAACACCCAAATCATCCATTTTTTAAAAAAATAAGTTTTTTTTTTTAAAGATAGATTTTTTTGAAAAGTAGAAGTAGTATAGGTAATAGAGGCAAACTTTTTGAATCTTTTTTATTTAAAATCTGAGAAAATGGGTTTTGTAGAGAATGTCGTCTTGAGTAGACCCATATCGTCCTGTTTTTGAAAAACTAATTTTTCATTAACATGCAAGAACCTCTCAAAAATAGAATCTATGAAAAAATATTTTTTGGGAAAATAAAAAATATGGGTTTGATAGATGCTAGTGTTGTAAAGAGACCCAAATCATCCGTTTTTTTTTAAAATAAGTTGTTTTTGAAAAATATAGATTTTTTTGAAAAGCAAAAGCAGTAGAGGTAATAGAGGCAATTTTTTTAATTCTTTCTATGAAAAATACTATACAAGTGTATGAAACCAATATTTTTTATTTTCCCAAAAAAAATTGTTGAGTTATATCCCTACTTAGTAAAACGCTCCTATTTGAGTTTTCGTCGGCATTCTAGATTGCACTGTAGTTGTCCATTTTGTATGCATATTTTCTATCGCCTTTCAAAAACCTTCATTTTATGTTGAGTTATAGCCGCATTTAAGAAACCTTTCGAGTTTGAGTTTTCCTGGGCCATCGATCAACTTTGGTAAATACGCTTGTGGATTAGACTATAGTTGTGCATTCTATATGTGTATTTTCTATTGCCTTTTGCGAACCTTTATTTTTTGTTGAGTTATAGCCGAATTTAGGAAACTGCTCATGTTTGAGTTTTTGTGGGCCATCGATCAACTTTGGTGACTGCGATGTTGGATTCTACTATACTTGTGCATTATGTACACTTATTTTTTATCACCTTTCATGAACCTTCCTTTTTTCTTAAGTTATAATGAGGAAAAAGCTAGTGTTTGACATTTCATGGGCCATCAATCAATTTTGGTGACTACGATTGTTGATTACATTGTAGTTGTGCATTCTATATGTGTATTTTCTATACGCGTACAAAATAGACAACCAAAGATGATTGATGACTGAAAAAACTCAACAAAAAATGAACGTTCGTGAAAGGCAAGTAAAAATATGCATCACTAAAGTTGATCGATGGCCTACGAAATGTCAAACACAAGTGTTTTCATAAATGCGACTATAACTTAACAAAAAATGAAGGTTCTCGAAAGGCAATTAAAAATATGCCTACAAAATGCACAACTATAGTAAAATCCAAGGTTGTTGTCACCAAAGTTGATTGATGGCCCACAAAAACTCAAATACGATTGGTTTCCTAAATAAGACTATAACTCAACACAAAAATGAAGGTTCACAGAAGGCTATAGAAACTATGCGTACAAAATGGACAACTACAGTGCAATGCACAATCCTATTCACGGAAGTTGATCGATGGCCCACAAAAACTCAAACACAAGTAGTTTCCTAAGTGAAGTTATAACTGATCAAAAAATGAAGGTTCATAAAAAGCGATAGAAAATACGCATATAAAATTTACAATTACAATGTAATCCACAATCATAGTCACTAAAGTTCATTGATAGCCTACAAACTCAAACACAAGCGTTTTCCTAAATTATAACTCAACAAAAAATGAAGGTTCGTGAAAAGTGATTAAAAATATGTGTAGAAAATGCACAACTATAGTACAATCCACAATCGCAGTCACCAAAGTTGATCGATAGCCCACAAAAACTCAAACATGAGCAGTTTCCTAAATGCGCCTATATCTCAATAAAATATGAAGGTTCGTGAAAGGAAATAGAAAATACACAAATAGAATGCACAACTATAGTGTAATTCACAAGCGTAGTCACCAAATTTGATCCATGGCCCATGAAAACTCAAACTCGAGTGGTTTCCTACGTGCGGCTATAACTCAAGAAAAAATTAAGGTTCGCGAAAGGTGATAGAAAATATACGTATAGAATGAACAACTGCAGTGGACTTCACAATCGTATTCACCAAATTTGATCAATGGTGCACGAAAACTCAATGAAAAAGGAAGGTTCGCGAAAGGCGATAGAAAATACGTGTACAGATTGGACAACTACAGTGTAATCCACAATCATAGTCACCAAAGTTGATCAATGGCCCATGAAAACTCAAACATGAGCATTTTACTTTTAACTCAACAATTTTTTTTACCTCTACTACTTTTACTTCTCAAAAAAATCTATCTTTTTCAAGAAAAACTTATTTTTTAGAAAAACGGATGATTTGGGTCTTTTCAGTACACGAGCACCTATAAAACCGATATTTTCGATTTTCCCAAAAAAATTGTTTTGTAGATTCTATTTTTGAGGGGTTATTGCAAGTTGGTGAAAAAAAAATTTGTTCTTGCATGTTGGTGAGAAATTAGTTTTTAGAAAAGAGGACGATCTTATTCAAAAAGACATTCTCTACTTAACCCATTTCTCAGACTTTTTATAAAAAGATTTTAAAAAATTTCCTCTCTTACCTCTACTGCACATGATGACCTATAAAACCCATATTTTTTATTTTCCCTAAAACAATTGTTTCGTAGATTCTATTTTTGAGGGGTTCTTGTATGTTGGTGAAAATTTAGTTTTTTCGAAAAAGGGACAATCTGGGTTTACTTTGAACAACATTCTCTACAAAACCCATTTATCAGATTTTTCATAAAAAGATTTGAAAACAACTTAATTTTTCAAAGAACGAAAGATGTAGGTCTCTTTAGAACACGAGTACCTATAAAACCCATATCTTTTATTTTCCCAAAAAAGGATGATCTGGGTCTACTCAGAACGACATTCCCTATAAAACCCATTTGTTAAATTTTTCATCAATAGATTCAAAAAAATTGTCTCCGTTATCTCTATTACTTCTATTTTTCAAAAAAATGTATCTTTTTGAAGAACAAATATTTTTTTCAAAAAACGGATGATTTGGGCCTTTTTAGCACATGGGCACCTATAAAACCCACATTTTTTATTTTCCCAAAAAAAATTGTCTCGTAGATTCTATTTTTGAGTGGTTTTTGCAGATTTGTGGAATAAGCTTTTTGAAAAAAAGACGATCTGGGTCTACTTAGATTCAAAAAAATTGCCTCTACTACTTCTACTTCTCAAAAAAATCTATTTTTTTCAAGAACAACTGATTTTTTCAAAAAACGGACAATTTGGGTCTCTTAAGAACACGAGCACTTATAAAACCCATATTTTCAATTTTCCTTAAATAAATTGTTTTGTAGATTCTATTTTTGTGGGGTTCTTGCATGTTAGTGAAAATTACTTTTTTGAAAAAAGGATGATCTGGGTTTACTCAGAACAACATTCTCAACAAAACACATTTCTCAGATTTTTCACAAAAAGATTCAAAAAAATTGCTTTTGTTACCTCTACTTCGTGTACTTCTCAAAAAGATATATTTTTTTCAATAACAACTTATTTTTTCAAAAAACGGACGATCTGGGTCTCTTTAGTATATGAACACCTATAGAACCCATACTTCGATTTTCCAAAAAAAAATTGTTTCGTGGATTCTATTTTTGAGGGTTTCTTGCAAGTTGGTGAAAAAATAGTTTTTCGAAAAACTGGCAATGTCAGTCTACTTGGAACGACATTTTCTAATAAAACCCATTTCTCAAAGTTTCAAACCTCTACTGCTTCTACTTTTCAAAAAAATCTATCTTTTCAAGAACTACTTATTTTCTACAAAACCCATTTCTCAAATTTTTCATATAAAGATTCAAAAAGTTTACCTCTATTGCTTCTACTTAAAAAAAAAACTATCTTTTTCAAAAACAGTTTATTTCTTGAAAAAACGAACAATCTAGGTCTCTTTAGAACATGAGCACCTATAAAACCCATATGTCAATTTTACCAAAAAAAATTATTTCATGGATTCTATTTTTGAGGAGTTCTTGCATGTTGGTGGAAAATTAGCTTTTTGAAAATGGACGATATAGGTCTAATCATTATAACATTCTCTACAAGACCCATTTTCTCAGATTTTTCATAAAAATATTTTAAAAAGTTTCCTTTGTTACCTCTACTACTACTTTTCAAAAAATTGAATTTTTTTCAAAAGTAATTTATTTCTTCAAAAAATGGACGATTTGGGTCTTTCAGCACATGAACACCTATAAAACCCATGTTTTCGATTTTTCCAAAAAAAAATTGTTTCGTAGATTCTATTTTTGAAGGGTTCTTGCATGTTGGTAAAAAAATAGTTTTCTCAAAAAATGATGATCTGGGTCTCCTCAGAACAACATCCTCTACAAAACCCATTTCTCGGATTTTTCTTAAAAAAATTCAAAAATTTCGCCTCTATTAGCTCTATTTTTTAGGGGTTTTTGCATGTTGGTGGAAATAAGTCACCAAAGTTTATTGATGGCCCACAAACACTCAAACATGAGCAGTTTCATAAATGCGGCTACAACTAAACAAAAAATGAAGGTTCACAAAAGGCAATAGAAAATACGCATATAGAATGCACAACTACAGTGTAATACATAAGTGTACTCACCAAAGTTGATCAATGGCCCATGAAAATTCAAACACAAACGTTTTCCTAAATGGCTATAACTGAACAAAAAATGAATGTTCCTGAAAGGCGATATAAAATATGCTTACAAAAGGGACATCTATAGTACAATCCACAATTTTAGTCACCACACTTGATTGATGGCCCACGAAAACTAAAACACGAGTGGTTTCCTAAGTGCGGGTATAACTATACAAAAAATCAAGGTTCGTGAAAGGTAATAGAAAGTACGCAGATAGAATGCACAACTACAGTGTAATCCACTATCATAGTCATCGAAGTTAATTGATGGCCCATGAAAACTAAAACACGAGCGTTTTCCAAAATACGGTTATAACTCAACAAAAAATAAAGCTTCGTGAAAGGAGATTAAAAATATGCATAAAAATGCACAACTATAGTACAATCCACAATCGTATTCATAAAAGTTGATTGATGGCCCATAAAAACTCAAACACGAGAGGTTTCCTAAATGCAGCTATAACTCAACAAAAAATGAAGGTCCACGAAAGGCAATAGAAAATACCTGTATAGAATGCACAACTACAGTGTGATCCACAATCATAGTTTACCAAAGTTGATTGATGACGCACGACAACTAAAAAATGTGCATTTTTCTGAATGCGGCTATAACTAAATAAAATTGAAGGTTCAAAAATATGCATATAGAATGCACAACGATAGGACAATCCACAATTGTAATCACCAAAATTGATCGATGGCCCACAAAAACTAAAACAATCCACAATCGTAGTCACCAAAGTTGATCGATGGCACACGAAAACTCAAACATGAGCATTTTTCTAAATGCGGCTATAACTTAACAAAAAATGAAGGTTCGTGAAAAGAGATTAAAAATATGTGTACAAAATGCACAACTATAGTACAATCCAATATCATAGTCACCAAAGTTGATCGATGGCACACGAAAACTCAAACATGAGCATTTTTCTAAATGCGGCTATAACTTAACAAAAAATGAAGGTTCGTGAAAAGAGATTAAAAATATGTGTACAAAATGCACAACTATAGTACAATCCAATATCATAGTCACCAAAGTTGTTTGATCACCCACAAAAATTCAAACACGAGTGGTTTCCTAAATATGGCTATAACTAAAAAAAAAATGAAGGTTTGCGAAAAGTGATAGAAAAATTGCCTATAGAATGGACAACTACAGTGCCATCCACAATCCTAGTCACGAAAGTTGATTGATCACCCACAAAAATTAGAACATGAGTGGTTTCCTAAATGTGGCTATAACTCAACCAAAAATGAAGGATCATGAAAGGTGATAGAAAATACACGTATAGAATGCACAACTTTAGTGTAATCCAGAAGTGTAGTCACAAAAGTTGATCGATGGCCCACAAAAGTTCAAACACGAGCGGTTCGCTAAATGCAGCTATAACCCAACAAAAAATGAAGGTTCTCAAAAGGTGATAGAAAATTAGCCTTGATAATGCACAACTATAAAGCATTCCATAATTGTAGTCACCAAAGCTGATCAATGGCCCACGAAAACACAAACACGAACAGTTTCCTAAATGCGGCTATAACTCATCAAAAAATGAAGGTTCATGAAAGGCAATAGAAAATACACATACAAAATAGACAACTATAGTGCAATCCACAATTGTAGTCAGCAAAGTTGATCGATGTCCCAAGAAAAGTCCAACACGAGCAGTTTCCTAAATGCGGCTGTAACTCAACAAAAAATGAAATTTTGCAAAAGGCGATAGAAAATACGTTTATGGAATGCACGACTATATTGTAATCCATTATCGTAGTCACCAAAGTTGATCGATGGCCCACAAAAACTCAAACACCAGCAGTTTCCTAAATGCAGCTATAAGTTTGCTGAGTACGATTGTGACTTGCACTGTAGTTGTCAATGCAGTTGTGCATTCTATAAGCGTATTTTCTATCACCTTTCGTGAACCTTCACTTTTCGTTGAGTTATAACCGCACTTAAGAAACCGCTCATGTTTGAGATTTCGTGGGCCATCGATCAACTTTTTTTTACTACGATTGTGGATTGCACTGTACTTTTCCATCGCCTTTCAAGAACCTTAATTTTTTCTTGTGTTATAGCCGCATTTAGGAAACAGCTTGACTTTGCGTTTCATGGACCATCGATCAACTTTGGTGACTACGCTTGTGGATTACACTGTAGTTGTGCATTTTATACACATATTTTCTATCGCCTTTGACAACAAACCTTCATTTTTTGTTCAGTTATAGCCGCATTTAGGAAACCGCTTGTGTTTGAGTTTTTGTGGGCCATCAATCCTCCTTGGTGACTACTGTTGTGTATTGCACTATAATTGTCAATTCTATATGCGTATTTTCTACCACCTTTTGTGAACCCTCAGTTTTTCGTTGAGTTATAGCCGTAATTACGAAACCGCTCATGTTTGAGTTTTTGTGGGCCTTCGATCAATTTTGGTGACTATGCTTGTGGATTACAATGTAGTTGTGCATTCTATACATGTATTTTCTCTCACCTTTCGTGAACCTTCATTTTTTGTTTAGTTATAGCCGTATTTAGGGAACTGATCATGTTTGAATTTTTTTGGGCCATCAATCAACTTTGGTGAGTACGATTGTGGATTGCACTATAGTTGTACATTCTCTATGCATATTTTTAATCCTTTCATGAACCTTCATTTTTTGTTGAGGTATAGCCTCAATTAAGAAAATGCTCATGTTTGAGTTTTTGTGGGCCATCGATCAAGTTTGATGACTATGATTTTGGATTGCACTGTAGTTTGCATTTTGTACACGTATTTTCTATTGGCTTTTGCGAACGTTCACTTTTTGTTTTGTTATAGCCGCATTTAGGTAACCGGTCAAGTTTGAGTTTTCATGAGCCATTGATGAACTTTTGTGATGACGATATTGGATTGTACTGTAGTTGTACATTTTGTATGCATATTTTAAATCACCTTTCATGAACCTTTTTTTTTTTTTTGAGTTATAGCCGCATTTTTGAAAACGCTTGTGTTTGAGTTTTCGTAAGCCATCTAAAAAACTTTGGTGACTACGCTTGTCGATTACACTTTAGTTGTGCATTCTATATGCGTATTTTCTATCGCTTTTCATGAACCTTCATTTTTTGTTGAGTTATAGCCGCTTTTAGGAAACCACTCATGTTTGAGTTTTTGTGGGCCATCAATCAACTTTGGTGACTACGATTGTGGATTGTACTATAGTTGTAAGTTCTCTACACATTTTTAATTGTCTTTCATGAACCTTCATTTTTTGTTGAGTTATAGGCTCTTAGGAAAACGCTCGTGTTTGGGTTATCGTGGGCCATCGATCAACTTTGATGAATACAATTGCGGATTGCAATGTAGTTGTCCCTTTCCATTGAATAACTTCGGTGACCACGCTTGTGGATTACACTGTAGTTGTGCATTCCATAAGCGTATTTTCTATGGCCTTTCATGAAACTTCATTTTTTGTTGAGTTATAGCCGCATTTTGGAAACTGCTCATGTTTGAGCTTACATAGGGCATCGATCAACTTTGGTGACTACGCTTGTGGATTGCATTGTAGTTGTCCATTCTTTAAGCATATTTTCCATCGCCTTTCGTGAACCGTTTTTTTGTTGAGTTATTAGCCCCATTTAGGAAACTACTCGTGGTTGAGTTTTTGTGGGCCATCGATAAACTTTGGTGACTACGCTTGTGGATTACACTGTAGTTGTGTATTCCATACGCGTATTTTATATCTCCTTTTGTGAACCTTCATTTTTTGTTGAGTTATAGCTGCATTTATTAAACCGCTCATGTTTGAGTTTTTGTGGGCCATCGATAAACTTATGTGACTATGATTGTAGATTGCAGTCTAGTTGTCCGTTCTATCACCCTATGTGAACCTTCATTTTTTGTGTAGTTATCGCCCCTTTTAGGAAGCCACTCGTGTTTGAGTTTTTGTGTCCATCGTTCAACTTTGGTCACTAAAATTTTGGATTACATTGTAGTTGTGCATTCTATATGTGTATTTTCTGTAGCATTTCACGAACCTTTATTTTTTGTTGAGTTATAGCTACATTTAGGAAACCGCTTGAGTATGAGTTTTTATGGGCCATCAATCAACTTTGGCAATTACGCTTGTGGATTACACTATAGTTTTGCATTCTATAGTCGTATTTTCTATTGCCTTTCGCAAACCTCCATTTTTTTTTATTTAGGAAACTGCTCGTGTTTGAATTTTCGTGGGCCATCAATCAACTTTGGTGACTACGATTTTGGATTGCACTGTAATTGTGCTTTCTAAAAATGTATTTTGTATCACCTTTCAAAAACCTTCATTTTTTTATTCAGTTATAGCGACATTTCAGAAAATGCTCATGTTTGACTTTTTGTGGGCCATCAATCAACTTTGGTGACTACTATTGTGGATAGTGCTATAGTTGTACAGTTTGTACACATATTGGGAAACTGCTCATGTTTGAGTTTTTGTAGGCCATCGATAAAAATTTTGAGACTATGATTGTAGATTACACTGTAGTTGTGCATTTTATACGCATATTTTCTATTGCCTTTCAGGAACCTTCATTTTTCATTGATCTATGCTGCTCTTAGGAAACCGCTCGTGTTTGCATTTTCATGGGCCATTGATTAACTTTGGTGACTACAATTGTGGATGGCACTGTAGTTGTCCATATCAACTTTGGTGACTGCAATTGTGGATTACACTGTAGTTGTGCATTCTATATGCGTATTTTCTATTTCATTTTTTGAACCTTCATTTTTTTGTTAGTTATAGATGCATTTAGGAATCTGCTTGTGTTTGATTTTTTCGTAGGCCATCGATCAACTTTGGTGACTACGATTGTTGATTCAATGGTAGATGTGCATTTTATATATGTATTTTCAATCGCCCTTGGGGAACCTTTATTTTTCATTGAGTTATAGCCGCACTTAGAAAATCGCTCTTGTTTGAGTTTTTGTGGGCCATCGATCAACTTTAGTGACTAAATTATTGGATTGCACTTTACTTGTCCATTCCCTATGTTTCCCTTCCTTGCCTTTCACCCAATTGAAAATCTTTAAAGTCTTATTCTTTGGATAAAAGAAATCCATCCTTCATAGATGCATGTTCTGCTGTATTTGAATAGATATCAGTTGATTGAAGAAAACCACTAATTAACTTGTCACTTCTAGTTTTAACTTCTTGATGTCTTGATAACTCTAAAGAATTTTCCAAAGATGATCTTCTCCAAGTGTTCATATAGCCTGAATCAAACTCACTTGAATAAAGAATATCCCGTCTATCAAATTCATCATTATCTTTAAGGGATGATCTTTGTAGGTTGGTACCGTAAACTAGATTTGACACAATGCCCAAAGTTGTGGAAATGTGTTATGTTGAAGACTTTGTAGTGAAATGGTTATCTACAAATACTTTGGGTGCCTATCCTTCATTAGAGGGAGCGACAGAAGTTGTAGTGTGTGAAGCTTGGAAAACGTAATTTTTTGGATCTTTATTGGGATTCCTCTCAAAAGAAGTTCCATTTAATTCTTGTGTGTTTGTAGGCACATTTCCATCAACTTTCATAATCAACCCTTCAGGACTAAAAACCCAAAGCGGTTAGTGTACAACAATTGTTGCCCAAGGGATTTCTATTCATGTCATGAATTCTCCTTAACTTACAATGCTCCATCCATTACACAATGTCCTTTACCTTTATTTTATAGTTTTGGGTGGATTAATACAAGTGATAGATGAATACAAAGAAGCAATAAGACTTCCTTCCCTAAGTGGATGGTGAATGTTGATGTCCCATTCATCCTTCATTTTATATGGGTCTATGCCTACATCCTTGGGATTCATTCAACTTTATTTCACTTGGACCCTAAAATGCACTTGATAGTAGTTATACATCTGTGCTCTATAATGACAAACATCTTTACTTGAGAAGGTAAAAAAAATTATCACATTTTTTTCATGTAACTACATGTCGATAATACATTAAAAGTGCATTCCTCAAGAATGCATCAAAACTGAAGTAGGTATTGATCAAAACTTGTTCCTTGCAATATGATCAGAATGAGTCAAGTAGCATCCAATATTGCTCGAGAAAATTGATCAAAGCTTCTCCTTGAGCTATGAAAATTCACCAATACATATTATTTGAGGGTAGGGGAGTGTGCTCGCAAAATGGTGTGGCATGAACTTGTTAGAATAAAAAATTGTCAATGTTCAAATTTAACTGGAACTCACCAATTTGCAATTTTGTAAAAATATCAAATCACTTCCTATAAAGCTGTAACTTGGGGGAGTGGTTCATTTTGGATTCATGAGCATGTGTGCAAAGTGACTTTCCATCCATCTTCTTTGTTTGCAAAATATCAAGCCTTCAATTTGACCTTTTGTGACAATTTTCTGGAAATGCAGATGCAAAAACAGTGTGAAATCAGTTTGCTTTTGGCTTTGAAAATGTACCAAACGATGTCCTGAAGCTCTAAAAATTTAGATGGAGGTAGATTTTGGCGTAGAGAATCAAAGGAACCAATCATTTTGTGATGATCATAATCCATTTGCTTAATATTTATACTCAAAGTTAACCATTTTAACAGGATTTTCACTGTACAACAGATTTTCTAAAAAACCCTTCAACTTGTCGCTTTGAAACTTTGTCAAATTAGATTGTATGGATCTGAAAACCGGCATACATACTCACATATGGTAAATGAACACTCCTGCAACATGGTTTTGCATGAAAATGAACAAATCCCAAATTATGAAATTTGAAAATGTGCACCTTGGGCTGTTTTTTCAACTGAGTTTTCTGAGTGTAGTATTAAAAATTTTGGTCCATGGCACCTTCAAATTTTGCTGAAGGTTACAACAATGGCTCCTTCTGGGGATGTTTTCCCCCTATGGGCATATCAAGAATTCAAACCTCTAGGAGAGCAGACCACAAGCTTTTGTCCATGATTTGTATGATTTGAAGATTACACCACAACTGATGGCACTAGGCCATCAAAAAAGAAAATCTATATTTCCCTCTATCATAAATTTTATTCTCATTTGAGCTTAGTGAATTCCCCTTGAAATTATTCATGTCATCTTCCTTGCCATTTTTGCTATCATAAAGATACCTGCAACTCCTTCCACCATTCCGATCTGGGTCATGCATCATGAAATGATATCCTTGCTGATTTGAAAGCTAAAGAAATTCATTGTTCATCATATAGCTGAGATTGATTTGTACAAAAAAATTGCAATCATTATGAAGCCATTTATGCAACCAAGAATACAACTTTCATGTGTACGGGAAGAGAAACAGTCACAATCATCTATGTCACTCATCTTAACATTTGAATGCTTCTCACACAAATCTGAAAGCTCTGTCATATCAACACTGTTTGAGACAAATAAATCTGAAACATTTTGCATCTCTTCCATATCACCATTTGGAGATGACACCAAGTTCTGATTCATATTTTCATTATAATGCATATTTGAACAAATTAATGCTGGAGATGAATTTTCTGAATATTTCTTATGTATGTATTTTTGGTACTCCATTGCCAACAAATCTGAAATTTGTTCACTACTGAGTGAACATGCCTCTTTGTTTATTGCATTATCATAATGAGACTCAATATAATCATAGAAAAAGTTAGATGAATTATGAACATAGTCATTTGTTCCACAAGCTGATATATTATCTCGGTTATTCTAAAATGCCTCTTCCTCTTCATAGAATGGATTTGAATAAACATGAAATTTATGTTCCAACAAATCTTGACAAAATGTTATTTGATCTTCTTCTATTTTTTCATCATACAATGGATTTGCAAAAAGTTGAAAACCATTTTTAGATGTACAAACCTCTTCTTTATCAAATGTATCTTCATGGTACTTAACTGCAGCTGGAAGTGTTACATGTTCACTGTCAAATGAATTTTCTTCTTCTATCACATTTTCCATTGTTTCTTCCTCCTGACCTCCATAAAGGCTGCAAGTGTCCCTTTGTTGTAGAAAAAAATCCATAGATTCATCTTAACAATCTGAATCTTCTATGGATCCCTCATAACATGCACTATCACAACCTGTTATGCAGGAGATACCTTCTATATCTTCATGTAGGTTGTCATAGGAATTAATTTCACTTGCATATTCATCCTCTATGAACTAATCACAGTCATTTCCTTCTTCATTGTTGAAGGGCATACTATCCTTTTTTATTTCAGCTTCCAATTTGTTGTCCTCAATGCTATGACAATGCATACATGGCTGCACTTCCATATCATTTGAATCATGACTGATATATTCATCAAGCAGTGTGTTTCTAGTAATATCTTTAATGCTGCAATCATCTTTCAAGGTAGAAAATTGGTCTTCAACAAGTTCATCTTCATTCAGATGTGGGAAAACATCATTTGGACATGTTTCCTCTCCTAGGTGTATTGCTTGATCAATTTCTCCATATTCATCTTCATAACTGTACTAGCTTAGGAATAGTATTTTGATGAGCTCTTTCCATGAAGAGATACTCTGCATAGGAAAGCCAATAAACCACTCCCTTGTGTCATCCCTCAAATATCTTGAAAATAATCTCATAATGACATCTTCTAGAAAAATTTGAAAGTCCAAAATGAAATCTAAAAATTGTTGTACATGCTTACAAGCTGATTCACCCCATTCTCCACGAAATTTAGGGATATGCTTTAACAGTTCTACCAGTTTGCAGGGATAATGATTTGGCTTTGGGTAGTAAAATTGTGGACTATACTGTAGGTGTGCAATCTATACATGTATTTTCACCAACATGCAAGAACCTGTCAAAAATATGGGTTCTATAGGTGCTCGTGTGCTAAAGAGACCCAGATTGTCCATTTTTTCAAAAAATAAGTTGTTCTTAAAAAAGATTGATTTTTTGATAAGTAGAAGCAGTATAGGTAACATAGGAAATTTTTTTGAATCTATTTATGAAAAATCTGAGAAATGAGTTTTGTAGAGAATGAAATTCTGAGTAAATCCAGATCGTCATTATTTTGAAAAACTAATTTTTCACCAACATGCAAAAACCCTCAAAAATAGAATATACGAAACAATTTTTTTTTCAAGAAAATAAAAAATATGGGCTTTATAGATTGCTAATGTCCTAAAGATACCTAGATCTTCTATTTTTTAAAATTATTTGTTTTTGAAAAAGATAGATTTATTTGAAAAGTGGAAGTTGTAGAGGTAATAGAGGCAAAAATTTTGCATCTTTTTATGAAAAATCTGATCAATGGGTTTTTTAGAGAATGTCAGTTTGAGTAGATCCAGATCATCCTTTTTTCGAAAAACTAATTTTTTTGCAACAAAAATAGAATCTACGAAACAATTTTCAAAAAACGGAAGATCTCGGTCTCTTCAGGACTTGTGCACCTATAAAACTGATATTTATGATTTTCCCAAAAAATATTTTTTCGTAGATTCTATTTTTGAGAGGTTCTTGCAAGTTGGTGAAAAATAAGTTTTTTGAAAACAAAACAATTTGGGTCTACTCAAAATAAGATTCTCTACAAAACCCATTTCTCAGATTCTTCATAAAAAGATTCAAAAAAAATTTCTCTTTTACTTTTACTTTTCAAAAAAGTCTATCTTTTTCAAGAACAACTTATTTTGTCAAAAAATGGACGATTAGGGTCTTTTGAGCACACAAGCACCTATAAAGGCCATATTTCGATTTTCCCCAAAAAAATTGTTTGGTGGATTCTATTTTTGAGGGGTTCTTGAATATTGGTCAAAAATTAGTTTTACAAAAAAAATAACTATCTCGATCTACTTAGAACGACATTCTCTACAAAACCCGTTTCTCAAATTTTTCATAAAATGATTCAAAAAATTTGCCTTTGTTTCTCAGATTTTTTGAGTTATAGCCATATTTAGGAAACCACTCGTGTTTGAGTTTTCATCAGCCATCGATAAACTTTGATGACTACGATTGTGGATTACACTGTAGTTGTGCATTCTATACGTGTATTTTATATCGCCTTTCCCGAACCTTCATTTTTTGTTATGTTATAGCCACAGTTAGGAAACCGCTCATGTTTGAGTTTTGCTGGGCCATCGATCAACTTTGGTGACTACAATTGTGGATTGTACTGTAGTTGTGCATTCTGTACGTATATTTTTAATCGCCTTTCACGAGCCTTCATTTTTTGTTGAGTTCTAGCCGCACTTAGGAAATCGCTCATGTTTTAGTTTTTTTGGACCATCAATCAACTTTGGTGACTACAATTGTGGATTGTACTGTAGTTGTGCATTTTGTACAAATATTTTTAATAGCATTTCATGAACCTTCATTTTTTGTTGATTTATAGCCGCATTTAGGAAAACTCGCGTATTTTAGTTTTCGTGAGCCTTCAATCAACTTTGGTGACTATGATTGTGGATTGCACTGTAGTTTTCCATTTTGTACAAGTATTTTCTATCACCTTTCGTGAACCTTTACTTTTTGTTCAGTTATAGCCGCATTTAGGTAACCACTTGTGTTTAAGTTTTCATTGGCCATCGATCAACTTTGATAACTACACTTGTGCATTGCACAGTAGTTGTGCATTATGAATTTTAATTTTCCATCGCCTTTCGCAAACCTTTATTTTTAGGTTGAGTTATAGCTGCATTTAGGAAACCGCTAGTGTTTTAGGTTTTGTTGGCCATCGATAAACTTTGGTCACTACGATTGTGGATGACACTGTAGTTGTGCATTCTATAAGTGTGTTTTGTATCCCTTTTTGGGAACCTTCAATTTTTATTGAGGTATAGACACACTTAGGAAACCGCTCGTGTTTGAGTTTTCATGGGCCATCGATCAACTTTGGTGACTATGATTGTGTATTACACTATAGTTTTGCATTCTATATGCGCATTTTTTATCACCTTTCGTAGATCTTCATTTTTTGTTGAATTATATAGCCGCACTAAGGAAACCGCTTGTCTTTGAGTTGTCCTAGGCCATTGATCAATTTTGGTGACTACGATTGTGGATTGCATTGTAGTTTTGAATTCTATACATGTATTTTCTATCGCCTTTCGCCAACCTTCAATTTTTGTTGAGTTATAGCCGCATTTAGGAAACCACTCATCCTTAAGTTTTTGTGGGCCATCGAACAACTTGTGTGACTACAATTGTTGGTTGTATTATTGTTGTGCATTCTATACGCATATTTTTAATCGCCTTTCACGATCCTTCATTTTATATTGAGTTATAGCTAGATTTAGGAAAATGGTCTTGTTTAAGTTATTGTGGGCCATCGATCAAGTTTGGTGACTACGATTGTAGATTGCACTATAGTTTTCCATTTTGTAAGTGTTTTTTCTATCGCTTTTATCAACCTTCATTTTTTTGTGAGTGATGGCCCACGAAATCTCAAACACGAGTGGTTTCCTAAATGCGACTATAACTCAACAAAAATGAAGGTTCACAAAAGGTGATAGAAAATACGTGTACAGAATGGACAACTATAGTGCAATTCACAATTGTAGTCACCAAAGTTAATTGATGGCCCATGAAATGTCAACTCAAGTGGTTTCCCAAATGCTGCTATAACTCAAAAAAAATGAAGATTCGCGAAAGGCAATAGAAAATACGTGTATAGAATGAACAATTATAGTGTATTCCACAATCGTAGTCACCAAACTTGATCGATGGCCCACAATAACTCAAACATGAGCAGTTTCCAAAGTGCGTCTATAACTTAACAAAAAATGAGGGTTCAGGAAATGCGATAGAAAATATGCGTATAGAATGCACAACAACAGTGTAATCCACAAACATAGTCACCAAAGTTGATCAATGGCCCACGAAAACTTAAACACGAGTGTTTACGTAAATGCGGCTATAAATCAACAAAAAATGAAGGTTCGCGAAATGAAATAGAAAATACATGTACACAATGGACAACTACAATGCACTCCAAAATTGTAGTCACCAAAGTGGATCGATGGCCCACGAAAACTGAAACACAAGCTGTTTCGTAAGCGCAGGTATAATTCAATGAAAAATAAAGGTTCGTGAAAGGCAATAGAAAATACGCTTATACAATGCCAACTATAGTGTAATCCACAATCGTAGTCACCAAAGTTAATCAATGGCCCACGAAAACTCATACACGAGCATTTGCCTAAATGCTACTATAACTCAACAAAAAATGAAGGTTCGTGATAGGTGATTAAAAATATGCATACACAATGCGAAACTACAGTACAATCCACAATTGTAGTCACTATTGCTGATCGATGCCCCACAAAAATTCAAAGATGAGCGGTTTCCCAAATGTCGCTATAACTCAACAAAAAATGAAAGTTCACCAAATGCAATAGAAAATACAAGTATAATGCACAACTACAATGTAATCTACAAGCATAGTCAACATTAATGGATTGCACTCAATTGCTTTTCGAGAACCTTCATTTTTCATTTAGTTATTGCCGCACTTAGAAAACCGATCGCGTTTCAGTTTTCGTAGGCCATCGATCAACTTTAGTGACTACATTAATGGATTGCACTCTACTTATCCATTATGTAACCGTATTTTCTATCGCCTTTCCTGAACCTTCATTTTTTGTTGCGTGATAGCCGCATTTAGGTAACCTCTCATGTTTGAGTTTTTGTGGGCCATCGATAACCTTAGGTGACTACGCTTGTTGATTTCATTGTAGTTGTGCATTTTATACATCTATATTCTATTGCCTTTCGCGAACCTTCATTTTTTGTTGGGTTAGAGCCATATTTCAGAAAATGCTCATGTTTTTTTTTTTGGTAGGCCATCCATCAACTTTGGTGGCTACGCTTGTGGATTACACTATAGTTTTAAATTCTATAAATTTATTTTCTATTGCCTTTCGCAAACATTCATTTTTTGTTGGGTTAGAGCCGTATTTAGGAAAACACTCGAGTTTGAGTTTTGACACTAAAGTTGTCTATTTTGTACGCATATTTTTAATCGCCTTTCATGAACGTTCATTTTCTTTTGGGTTATAGCCTCATTTAGCAAAATGATCGCGTTTAATATTTCGTGGGCCGTTGATCAACTTTGGTGACTACGATTATGGATTACACTGTAGTTGTGGATTCTATACACGTATTTTCTATCACCTTCCATGAACCTTCATTTTTCATTCACCATGCACTTAGGAAACCGCTTAGTTTTTAGTTTTCATGAGCCATCAATGAAATATTGTGACTACGCTTATGGATTACATTGTAGTTGTGCATTCTATACGTGTTTTTCCTATAGTCTTTCGTGAACCTTCATTTTTTGTTGAGTTAAAGTCGCATTTAAGAAACCGCTCATGTTTGAGTTTTTTTGGGCCATCAACCAACTTTGGTGACTACAATTGTGGATTGCACTGTAGTTCTCTATTTTGTACGTGTATTTTCTATCACCTTTCGTGAACCTTCATTTTTTTTTGAGTTATAGCTACTTTTTGGAAACCGCTCGATTTTGAGTTTTCGTGGGCCATCGATCAACTTTGGTGACTACGTTTGTGGATTACACTATAGTTGTGCATTCTACATGCATATTTTCTAATGCCTTTCGCAAACCTTCAATTTTTGTTAAGTTGTATCCTTTTAGGAAACTGGTCGTGTTTGAGTTTTTTTGGACCATCGATCAACTTTGGTGACTACAATTGTGGATTACACACTGTTTTTGTGCATCCTATAACCTTATTTTTTATTGCCTTTCGCGAACCTTCCTTTTTTATTGAGTTATCTCTACATTTCGATCAACTTTGGTGACTGCGATTGTGGATTACACCGTAGTTGTGCATTCTATACACAAATTTTCTATTGCCTTTTACGAAGCTTCCTTTTTTCTTAAGTTATAGCCGCACTTAGGAAACCAATTATGTTTGAGTTTTTATGGGCCATAACTTTGGTGACTACAATTGTGGATTGTAGTATAGTTGTGCATTTTGGACGCATATTTTTAATCACTTTTCACAAACCTTAATTTTTTGTTGAGTTATAGCGAATTATAGGAGAACGATCGTGTTTGAGTTTTCATGGGCCATTGATCAACTTTGGTGACTATGATTGAGGATTACACTTTACTTTTGCATTCTATAGGAATTTTTTCTATCGCCTTTCACGAATCTTATTTTTTCATTTAGTTATAGCCACACTTTCGAAACCGCTCATGTTTGAGTTTTCATTGGCCATCGATGAACTTTAGTGATTACGATTGTGGATAGCACTGTAGTTGTGCATTCTATATGCCTATTTTCTATCACCTTTCGTGAGCCTTCATTTTTCGTTGAGTTATAGCCGCACTTAGGAAACCATTTGTTTTTGAGTTTTCCTAGGCCATCGATCAACTCTAGTGACTATGATTGTGTATTGTACTATATTTGTGCATTCTATCCTCGTATTTCCTATCAACTTTTGTGCACTCAGGAAACCGCTTGACTTTGCGTTTTTGTGGGACATCGAATAACTCTGTTGACTACGCTTGTTGATTATAATGTAGTTGTGCATTCTATACGCGTATTTTCGATCACCTTTTGTGAACCTTCTTTTTTTGGTTTTGTTATAGCCGCATTTAGCGAACCGCTCTTTTTTGAGTTTTTCTTGGCCATCGATCCACTTTGGTGACTACGATTGTGGATTCCACTGTAGTTATCTATTATGTACGTGTATTTTCTATCGCCTTTCGCAAACCTTCATTTTTTTTTTGGGTTATAGAACCATTTAGGAAACTGCTCGTGTTCGACTTTTCATGGGACAAGGTCAACTTTGGTGACTACACTTGTGGATTACACTGTGTTCTGAATTGTATACGTGTATTTTCTATTACGTTTCACAAACCTTCATTTTTATATCGCTATAGCCGCATTTAGGAAACCCCTCGTGTTTGAGTTTTCGTGGGCCATTGATCAACTTTGGTGACAATGATTGTGAATTGCACAATAGTTGTGCATTGTGAAAAGCTAATTTTCTATCGCCTTTCATGAACCTTCATTTTATGTTGAGTGTTTGTTTGAATTTTTGTGGGCCATCGATTAACTTTGGTGAGTACGCTTTTGGATATTACTTTAGTTGTTATGTACGCATATTTTTAATCGCCTTTCACAATCCTTCATTTTATTGAGTTATCATCGCATCTAGGAAAACAATTGTGTTTGAGTTTTCATGGGCCATCGATCAACATTGGTGACTACGATTGTGGATTGCACTTTAGATGTGCACTCTTTACATTTATTTTCTTTTGCCTTTTACGAACATTCATTTTTTGTTAAGTTCTAGCCGCACTTAGGAAACAACGTGTTTCAATTTTCGTGGTCCATCGATCAAAATTTGTGACTACGATTGTGGATTGCACTATAGTTGTCCATTTTGTAAATGTATTTCATATGGCATTTAGTGAACCTTCATTTTTTATTGAGTTATAACCGCATTTAGGAAACTGTTCGAGTTTGAATTTTTTTGGGCCATCGATCAATTTTGATGACTATGCTTGTGGATTAAATTGTAGTTGTGCATTCTATAAACACTTTCTTTTTCCTTTTGTGAAACTTTGATTTTTGTTGAGTTAGCCGCATTTAGGAAACTGCTTGGGTTATATTTTTCGTGAGCCATCAATCAACTTTGGTGACTACGATTGTGGATTGCATTGTAGTTGACCATTTTGTACGCGTATTTTCTATCGCCTTTCGTGAACCTTCATGTTTTGTTGACATATAGCCATATTTAGAAAACCCCTCATGTTTAAGTTTTCTTGGGCCATCGATTAACTTTGGTAACTATGATTGTGGATTACATTGTAGTTGTCGATTTTGTACGCGTATTTTCTATTCACTTTTCCTAACCTTCCTTTTTTGTTGAATTATAACTGCATTTAGCAAAACAGTCGTCTTTGATTTTTCGTTGGTCATCAATCAACTTTTTTAACTACGATTGTGGATTGCACTGTAGTTGTCCATTTTGTACGCGTATTTTCTATCGCTTTTCATCAACTGTCATTTTTTGTTGTGTTATAGCTGCATTTATGAAACTGCTTGTGTTTAAGTTTTCGTGGGCCATTGATCAACTTTGGTGACTACGATTGTGGATTGCACTGTAGTTGTCCATTACAATTGCTAATTTTCTATCGCCTTTTGCAAACCTTAATTTTTTGTTGAGTTATAGCCGCATTTAGGAAACCACTTGTGTTTGAGTTTTTGTGGGCCATCGATCAACTTTGGTGACTACGCTTGCGAATTACACTATAGGTGTGCATTCTATATGTGTATTTTCCATCACCTTTCATGAACCTTCATTTTTTGTTGAGTTATAGCCGCATTTAGAAAACCACTCGTGTTTGAGTTTCTTTGGGTCATCAATCAACATTAGTGACTACGATTGTGGATTGTATTGTAGTTGTGAATTTTGTGTGCATATTTATAATTGCCTTTCAGGAACCTTCATTTTTTGTTGAGATATAGCCATATTTACGAAAATGCTTGTGTTTGAGTCGTCATGGGTCATCGATCAACTTTGGTAACTACAATCGTGCATTACACTGTAGTTGTGTCTTCTCTAGGAATATTTTTCCTTTGCATTTTGGGAACATTAATTTTTCGTTGAGTTATAGCGACATTGAGGAAACCACTTGTGTTTGAGTTTTCGAGGGCCATCGTTCAACTTTGGTGACTACAATTGTGTATTACACTATAGTTTTGCATTCTATATGCATATTTTTTATCGCCTTTCATTAACCTTAATTTTTCGTTGAGTTCTAGCCGCATTTAGGAAACCGCTCGTCTTTGAGTTTTCGTGGGCCATCAATCAATTTTGGTGAATACAATTGTGGATTGTACTGAAGTTGTGAACTTATACACGTATTTTCTATCACCTTTCACGAAGCTTTATTTTCGTTTAGTTATAGCCGCATTTAGGAAACCGCTCACGTTTGAATTTTTGTGCGCCATTGATCAACTTTGGTGACTACGATTGTGGGTTTAATTGTTGTTGTGCATTTTGTATGCATATTTTTAATCGCCTTTCAAGAACCTTCATTTTTTGCACTCTAGTTGTTCATTCTGTATGCGTATTTTCTATCGCCTTTTGTGAACCTTCACTGTTTGGTGACATATATCCGCATTTTGGAAACTGCTTGTGTTTGAGTGTTCGTGGGTCATTGATCAATTGTGGTGTCTACGATTTTAGATTGTACATTAATTGTGCATTATGAACAATAATTTTCTATCGCCTTTGGTGAACCTTCATTTTTTTTTTAGTAATATACCCGCATTATGAAACCGCTCATGTTTGAGTTTTTTTTGTCACCGATCAACTTTGGTGACTACACTTGTGAATTACACTGTAGTTGTGCATTCTATATTCATATTTTCTATTGCATTTCACAACCCTTCATTTTTTGTTGAGTTATATCGACATTTAGGAAAATACACATGTTTGAATTTTTTCGGTCCATCATTCAACTTTGGTGACTACAATAGTCGATTACACTATAGTTGTGTATTCTATACGAATATTTTCTGTCGATTTTAGCGAACCTTTATTTTTCGTTTGGTTATAGCCTCACTTACGAAACCTTTCGTGTTTGAGTTTCCATGGGCCATTGATAAATTTTTGTGACTAAGATTGTGGATTGCACTGTAGTTGTCCATTTGTATGGACATTTTCTATCGCCTTTCACGAACCTTCATTTTTTGTTGAGTTATAACCGCATTTAGGAAACCAATCGAGTTTGAGGTTTCATGGGCCATCAATCAACTTTGGTGACTATGCTTGTGGATTACATTGTAGTTGTGCATTCTATAGTTGTATTCTCTATCACCTTTTGCGAACCTTCATTTTTTGTTGAGTTATAGCCGCATTTGGGAAACTGCTCATGCTTGAGGTTTTGTGGGTCATCGATCAACTTTCGTGACTACGATTGTAGATTGTATTGTAGTTGTGCATTCTATATGCATATCTTTAATCACCTTTCACTAACCTTAATTTTTTGTTGAATTTTCGTGGGCCATCGATCAAATTTGGTGACTATGATTGTGGATTACACTATAGTTGTGCATTCTATATGAGTATTTTCTCTTGCCTTTCAAGAACTTTCATTTTTCATTGAGTTTATACCTGCAGTTACAAAACAGGTCATGTTTGAGTTTTCGTGGGACATCAATCAACTTTGGTGACTATGATTGTGCATTACACTTTAGTTGTTCATTTTGTACACTAATTTTCTATCGCCTTTCATGAACCTACACTTTTTATTGAGTTATAGACGCATTTAGGAAACAGCTTGTGTGTGAGTTTTCTTGGGCCATCGATCAACTTTGGTGACTAAGATTGTGAATTGCACTATGGTTGGTCATTCTATACGTGTATTTTCTATCGCCTTTCACGATCCTTCATTTTTTGTTGAGTTATAGCTGCATTTAGGAAACTACTCGAGTTTGAGTTTATGTGGGCCATCGATCAATTTTGGTGACTACGCTTGTGAATTACATTGTAGTTGGGCATTCTATAGGCTTATTTTCTATCGCTTTTTGTGAAACTTCATCTTTTTTTTAGTTATTTAGGAAACAGCTCGTGTTTGAGTTTCAATGGGCCATCGATTAACTTTGGTGACTACGATTGTGGATTAAACTGTAATTGTGCATTCTATATGCATATTTTCTATCACGTTTTGTGAACCTTCATTTTTCATTAAGTTATAGCTGCACTTAGGAAACTGCTTGTGTTTGAGTTTTTTTGGGCCATTCATCAACATTGGTGTCTACGATTGTGGATTACACTGTAGTTGTGCATTCTATATGCGTATTTTATATCGTCTTTGGCGAACCTTAATTTTTTGTTGAGTTATAGCCGCACTTAGGAAATTGCTTGTGTTTGAGTTTTTGTGCACCATTTATCAACTTTGATGACTACAATTGTGGATCACACTGTAGTTATCCATTTTATAAGGATATTTTTTATCGCCTTTCGCGAACCTTCATTTTTTGTTGAGTTATAGCCGCATTTAGGAAACCGCTCGAGTTTGAGTTTTTGTGGGCCATCTATCAAAATTGGTGACTACGCCTCTAGATTAGACTATATTTGTGCATTGTATATGTGTATTTTCTATCACCTTTCGCGAACCTTCATTTTTTGTTGAGTTATAGCCGCATTTAGGAAACTGCTCGAGTTTAAGTTTTTGTGGGCCATCTATCAAAATTGGTGACTACGCCTCTAGATTAGACTATATTTGTGCATTGTATATGTGTATTTTCTATCACCTTTCGCGAACCTTCATTTTTTGTTGAGTTATAGCCACAGTTAGGAAACCGCTCGAGTTTGAGTTTTTGTGGGCCATCTATTAAAATTGGAGACTATGCTTGTGGATTAGAATATATTTGTGCATTCTATATGTGTATTTTCTATCACCTTTCGCGAACCTTCATTTTTTGTTGAGTTATAGCCGCATTTAGGAAACCGCTCGAGTTTGAGTTTTTGTGGGCCATCTATTAAAATTGGTGACTATGCTTGTGGATTAGACTATATTTGTGCATTCTATATGTGTATTTTCTATCGCCTTTCGCGAACCTTCATTTTTGTTGAGTTATAGTTGCATTTAGGAATGTGGGCCATCGATCAACTATGGTCACTACGAATGTGGATTGTACTTAGTTGTGTATTTAGTACAAATATTTTTAATTGTTTTTCCTGAACCTTCATTGTTTGTTGAGTTATCATTGCATTTAGGAAAACGCTCGTGTTTGTGTTTTAGTGGGTCATTGATGAACTTTAGTGACTATAATTGTGGATTGCACTAGAGTTGTCCTTTCTGTATGTGTATTTTCTGTCGCCTTTCGCAAATCTTCATTTTTTGGTGAGTTATCGCCACATTTACGAAATCGCTCGAGTTTGAGTTTTCGTGGGCCATTGATCAACTTTGGTGACTACGCTTGTGGATTACATTGTAGTTGTGCATTCTATAGGTGTATTTTCTATTACTTTTCGTGAACCTTGATTTTTTGGAGTTATAGCCGTATTTACGAAACCGCTTGTGTTTGAGTTTTCATCGGCCGTCGATAAACTTTGATGACTACGATTATGCATTACACTGTAGTTGTGCATTCTATACGTGTATTTTCTATCACCTTTTGCGAACCTTCCGCACTTATGAAATCACTCATGTTTGAGTTTTTGTGGGCCATCAATCAACTTTAATGACTACAATTATGGATTGTACTGTAGTTGTGCATTCTGTATGAATATTTTTAATCGCTTTTCACCAACCTTTATTTTTTGTTGAGTTATAGCCACATTTAGGTAACCACTCATGTTTAAGTTTTCGTGGGCTATCGATGAACTTTGATGACTACACTTGTGGATTGCACAGTAGTTGTGCATTATGAATGCTAATTTTCCATCGCCTTTCGTGAACTTCATTTTTTGTTGAGTTATAGCTGCATTTAGGAAACCGCTCCTATTTTAGTTTTTGTGGGCCATAGATAAACTCTGGTGACTACGATTATGGATTACATTGTAGTTGTGCATTCTGTAAGCATATTTTCTATCCCTTTTTGGGAGCCTTCATTTTTTATTGAGTTATAGCCACATTTAGGAAACCACTCGTGTTTGACCTTTCATGGGCCATCGATCAACTTTGGTGACTATGATTGTGTATTACACTATAGTTTTGCATTGTATATGCACATTTTTTATCGCCTTTCGCGGACCTTCATTTTTCATTGAATTATAGCCGCATTTAGGAAACCGCTCATGTTTGAGTTTTGTAGGCCATCGATCAACTTTGGTGAGTACGATTGTGGGTTGTATTGTTGCTGTGCATTTTGTACGCATATTTTTAATCGCCCTTCACGAACCTTCATTTTTTGTTGAGTTATAACTAGGATTTAGGAAAACGCTTATCTTTAAGTTTTTGTGGGCCATCAATCAACTTTGGTGACTACGATTATAGATTGCATTGTAGTTTTCCATTTTGTACACATTTTTTCTATCGCTTTCGTGAACCTTCACTTTTTGTTGAGTTATAACCGCATTTAGGAAATCGCTCGTGTTTGTGTGTTCATGGTGCACTGATATTTTGGTGTCGACTAACTTTGATTATTCAATTTTATAAATGCGGCTATAACTCAACAAAAAAGGAAGATTCGAGAAAGGCGATAGAAAATTAGCGTTCATAATGCACTCCACAATTGTAGTCACCAAAGTTGATCAATGGCCCATGAAAACTCAAAAACGAGTGGTTTTGTAAATGTGGCTATAACTCAACAAAAAAAAAGGTTCACGAAAGGCAATAAAAAATATGCATATAGAATTGACAACTATACACAATTGTAGTCACCAAAGTTGAGCGATGGCCCACAAAAACTCAAACACGAGTGGTTTCCTAAATGTGGCTATAAGTCAACCAAAAATGAAGGTTCATGAAACGTGACAGAAAATACGTGTACAGAATGGAGAACTAAAGTTCAATCCACAATCGTACTCACAAAAGTTGATTGATGGCCCACAAAAACTGAGCATTTTCCTAAATGCGGCTATAACTAAAAAAAAAAATGAAGGTTCATGAAAAGCGATTAAAAATATGCATATTGAACGCACAATGATAGTACAATAGACAACGGTAGTCACTAAAGTTGATCGATCGCCCAAAAAAACTCAAACATGAGCGGCTTCATAGATGCGGCTATAACTCAACAAAAAAGAAAGGTTCGCGAAAGGCTAAAGAAAATACATGTAGAGAATGAACAACTACAATGTAATCCACAATCATTGTAACCAAACTTGATCGATGGCACACGAAAACTCAAACAGCAGCGTATTTTTAAATGCAGCTATAACTCACAAAAAAATGAAGGTTCATGAAAGGCGATTAAAAATATGCTTACAAAATGCAAAAGTAGATTACATTCCACAATCGTAGTCACCAAATTTGATCAATGGCCCACAAAAACTCAACCATAAGCAACTTGCTAATTGCAACTATAACTCAACCAAAAATGAAGGTTCGCGAAAGGCGATAGAAAATGCACATATAGAATGCAGAACTATCATGAGATCCACAATTGTAGTCTCCAAAGTTGATCGATGGCCCACGATAACTCAAACATAAGCGGTTTCTTCAATGTGGCCATAACTCAATAAAAACTGAAAGTTCACGAAAGGTGATAGAAAATAAGACTACAAAATAGACAACTACAGTGTAATCCACAATTGTAGTCACAAAAGTTGATCGATGGCCCACGAAAACTCAAACTCGAGCAGTTTCGTAAGTGCGGCTATAACTGAATGAAAAATGAAGGTTCCCAAAAGGCGATAGAAAATACATGTATAGAATACACAACTACCGTGCAATCCACAATCGTGGGCACCAAAGTTGATAGATGGCCCAAGAAAACTAAAACACATGCGTTTTCCTAAATGCAGATATAACTCAACAAAATATATAGGTTTGTAAAACGCGATTACAAATATGCTTACAAAATACTCAACTATAGTACAATCCACAATCGTAGTCACCAAAGTGTATCGATGGCTCACAAAAAATCAACCATGAGTGGTTTGCTAATTGCAGCTATAACTAAACAAAAAATAAAGGTTTCGAAAGGCAATAGAGAATGCACAAATACAGTGTAATTCACGAGCATAGTCACCAAAAATATGAATGTTATTGAAAATTGATTAAAACTATGTGTACAAAATGCACTACTAATGTACAATCCATAATCATAGTCACCAAAGTTGACTGATTGCCCAAGAAAACTCAAATATGAGAGGTTTCCTAAATACGGCTATAACTCAAACAAAAATGACGGTATGATCGCGAAAGGTGATAAAAAGTACGTATATAGAATTGACAACTATTGTGTAATCCGCAATCGTAGTCAGCAAAGTTGATCGATGATTCACGAAAACTCAAACACGAGCAGTTTCCTAAGTGCGGAATAATTCAACAAAAAATGAAGGTTCTCGAAAGGCCATAGAAAATATGCCTATAGAATGCACAACTACATTGTAATCCACAATCGTCATCACCAAAGTTGGTCAATGACCCACGAATACTCAAACACGAGCGTTTTCCTAAATACGACTATGACTCAACAAAAAATGAAGGTTCGTGAAAGGCAATTAAAAATATGCATACATAATGCACAACTATAGTACAATCTAGAATAATAGTCGCCAAAGTTGATCGATGGCCCATGGAAAGTCAAACACGAGCGTTTTCTTATGTATAGCTATAACTCAACGAAAAATAAAGTTTCGTGAAAGGTGATAGAAAATACCTGTATAGAGTGTACAATTACAGTGTAATCCACAATCATAGTCACCAAAGTTGATCGATTTCCCACAAAAACTCAAACATGAGGGTTTTCCTAAATGTGGCTATAGATCAACAAAAAATTAAAGTTTGCGAAAGGCAATAGAAAATATATGCAAGGAATGCACAACTACAGTGTAATCCATAATCGTAGTCATCAAAGTTGATCGATGGTCCACAAAAACTCAAACATGAGGGTTTTCCTAAATGTGGCTATAGATCAATAAAAAATTAAAGTTTGCGAAAGGCAATAGAAAATATATGCAAGGAATGCACAACTACAGTGTAATCCACAATCGTAGTCAACAAAGTTGATCGATGGTCCACAAAAACTCAAATTTGAGCTTTTCCTAACTGTGGCTAATAACTCAACACAAAATGAAGGTTTGCAAAAGGCAATAGAAAACATACATACAAAATAGAAAACTACAATGCAATCTACAATCTTAGTCACCAAAGTTGATCGATGGTCCACAAAAACTCAAACATGAGCATTTTCCAATGCGTACAAAAATTGAAATTTCATGAAAGGCGATTAAAACTATGCGTACAAAATGCACAACTAGAGTACAATCCACATTCGTAGTCAGCATAGTTGATCGATTGCCCACAAAAACTCAAACATAAGCATTTTCCTAAATGCGGCTATAACTCAACAAAAAATAAAGGGTCATAAAAGGAAATAGAAAACACACGTATAAAATGAACTACAATATAATCCACAAGTGTAGTCGCCAAAGTCGATCAATGTGTCACAAAAACTCAACCTCGAGCGGTTTCCTAAATGCGGCTAGAACTAACAAAAAATGAAGGTTCACAAAAGGCAATAGAAAATACATGTACAAGATGGACAACTGTAGTGCAATCCACAATCGTAGTCACCAAATTTTTTCGATGGCCCATGTAAACTCAAACATGAGCGGTTTCCTCAGTGCAGCTATAACTGAACAAAAAATGAAGGTTTGCAAAATGCGATAGAAAATACGCATACAAAATGGACAACTAAAGTGCGACTATAACTCAAACATGACCGGCTTCTAAGTGCAACTATAACTCAACAGAAAATGAAGGTTTGTGAAAGGCGATAGAAAATCCGTGTACAAAATGCACAAATACAGTGTAATCCACAATCATAGTTACCAAAGGCGGCTATAACTGAAACAAAAAATGAAGGTTCGCTGAAGTCAATAGAAAATATGTCTACAAAATGGACAACTATAGTGCAATCCACAATCATAGTCACCAAAGTTGATCGATGGCCCTCGAAAATTCAATCATGAGCATTTTCCTAAGTGTGGCTATAACTCAGTGAAAAATGAAGGATCACGAAAGGCGATAGAAAATACACGTATAGAATGCACAACCATAGTTTAATCCTCAACTGTAGTCACTAAAGTTATATTTTTTATCGCCTTTCGTGAACCTTTATTTTTTAGTTGTGATATAGTTGCAATTTGGAAACCGCTGATGTTTGAATTTTTGTGGGCCATCGATCAACTTTGGTGACTAAGATTGTGGATTGTACTATAGTTGTGCATTCTATACTCGTATTTCCTATCAACTTTTGTGAACCTTCATTTTTTATTTAGTTATAGCTGCACTCAGGAAATCGCTCATCTTTGTGTTTTCGTGGGCCATCGATCAACTTTGGTGACTACGACTATGGATTGCACTATAGTTTTCCATTTTGTACGCATATTTTCTATTGCCTTTTGTTAGCCTTCATTTTTTGTTAAGTTATAGCCGTATTTAGAAAACCGCTCGAGTTTTCGTTTTCGTGGCCCATCAATCAACTTTGGTGACTACGCTTGTTGATTATTTTCTATCACCTTTCACGAACCTTCATTTTTTGTTGAGTTATAGCTGCATTTAAGAAACCACTAGTGTTTAAGATTTTGTGGGCCATTGATCAACTTTACAATTGTGGATTATACTGTATTTGTTCATTCTATACACTTGTTTTCTATCGCCTTTCACAAACCTTTTTTTTTGTTGAGTTATAGCCATATTAGTAAACCATTGATGTTTCAGTTTTTGTAGGCCATCAATCAAGTTTGGTAACTACAATTGTGGATTATACTCTAGTTATGCATTTTTTACGCATATTTTTACTCACCTTTCACGAACCTTTATTATTTAATTGAATTATAACCACATTTAGCAAAACACTCAAATTTGAGTTTTTCCTGGGCCATCTATCAAGTTTGATGACTACGATTGTCGATTATACTGTAGTTGCGCATTTTATATGCTTATTTTCGATTTCCTTTGTTGAACCCTCATTTTTTGGTTACTTATAGCTGCACTTAGGAAACTGCACATGTTTGAGTTTTCGTGGGCCATCGATCAACTTCGGTGACTACGATTTTCGATAGCACTATAGTTGTCCAGACTGTAAGCGTATATTCTATCACCTTTTTGCGAACCTTCATTTTTTTTGAGTTATAGCCGCATTTAAGAAACCGCTTGAGTTTGAGTTTTTCTACGTCGTTGATCAACTTTGGTTACTACAATTGTGGTTTCCACTGTAGTTGTCAATTCTATATGTGAATTTTTCTAGCCCCTTTCGCGAACCTTCATTTCCTGTTGAGTTATAGCTGCATTTAGGAAACCGTTCGTTTTTGAGTTATCGTAGCCCATCGATCTACTTTGGTAACTACAATTGTGGATTGTACTGTGGTTGTGCATTATGTACGTATATTTTTAAACACCTTTCACAAACCTTCATTTTTTGTTGAGTTATAGCCACATTTAGGAAAACGCTCGTTTTTGAGTTTTCGTGGGCCATCGATCAACTTTGGTCACTATGATTGTGGATTACACTGTAGTTGTGCATTCTATATGTGTATTTTCTATTACCTTTTGCGAACCTTCATTTTTCATTGAGTTATAGCCACACTTAAGAAACCGCTCGTGTTTGAGTTTTCGTGGGCCATCGGTCAACTTTAGGGACTACAATAATGGATTGCACTCTACTTGTCCATTTTGTATGCGTATTTTCTATTGCCTTTCGTGAATCTTCATTTTTTATTGAGTTATAGCCACATTTAGGAAACCGATCGAGTTTGAGTTTTTATGGGCCGTTGATCAACTTTGGTGACTACAATTGTGAATTGCCCCGTAGTTTTTTTATTCAATGCGTGCATTTTCTATCGCCTGTTGCGAATGTTCATTTTTTGTTCAGTTATAGTTGCATTTAAGAAACCTTCATGGGCCATTGATGAAATTTGGTGACTACGATTGTAGATTGTACTATAGTTGTGCATTTTGTATGCATAATTTTAATCACCTTTAATGAACCTTCATTTCTTTTTGAGTTATAGCCGCATTTATGAAAACGCTAGTGTCTGGGTTTTCGTGGGCCATCAATCAACTTTGGTGAGTATGATTGTGGACTACACTGTAGTTTTGCATTCTATCCTCGTATTTTCTATCACCTTTTAGGGAATTTCATTATCGTTGAGTTATAGCTGCACATAGGAAACCTCTCGTGTTTGAGTTTTTCGTGGTGCATCGATCAACTTTAATGACTACGATCGTTGAGGTAAAGCTGCTCCTAGGAAAATATGCTTGTGTTTGAGTTTTTCGTGGTGCATCGATCAACTTTAGTGACTACGATTGTTGCCACTATAGTTGTCCATTCTGTACGCATATTTTCTATTGCCTTTCACAATTTTTTTTTTTTTGAGTTATAGCCGCATTTAGAAAACCGCTCGTGTTTTAATTTTTGAGGGCTATCGATAAACTTAGTTGACTATGATTGTGGATTGTACTGTAGTTGTGCATTATGTATGCATATTTTTAATTTCCTTTCACAAACCCTCATTTTTTGGTGAGTTATAGCCGAATTTAGGAAAATTCTCATGTTTGAGGTTTCGTGGGCCTTCGATCAACTTGGGTGACTATGATTGTGCTTTACACTGTACTTGTGAATTCTATACATGTATATTCTATCACCTTTCGGGAACCTACATTGTTCGTTGAGTTATAGCCGCACTTAGGAAACCACTTGTGTTTGAGTTTTCCTAGACCATCGATCAACTTTAGTGATTATGATTGTGGATTGCACTGTAGATATAAATTTTGTATGCATATTTTTAATCGCCTTTCAAAAACTTTAATTTTTTTTAGTTATAGCCGTATTTAGGAAAACGCTAATGTTTGAGTTTTTGAGGGCAATCAATCAACTTTGTTCACAACAATTGTGGATTGCATTGTAGTTGTGCACTCTATATGCATATTTTCTATTGCATTTGGTGAACCTTCATTTTTTGTTGATTTATACCCGCATTGAGGAAATCAGTCGTGTTTGAATTTTTTTGGGCCATCGATCAACTGTGGTGACTACAATTGTGGATTGCACTGTAATTGTCCATTTTGTACATGTATTTTCTATAGCCTTTCGCGAAGCTTCATTTAGGAAACCACTCATGTTTGAGTTTTTAGGCACCATCGATCAATTTTGGTGACTACGATTATGGATTACATTGTAGATGTGCATTCTATACACTATAGTTGTAGTGTAGTTTCGCATTCTGTATGCATATTTTTAATCGCCATTTAGGAACCTTCATTTTTTGTTGAATTATAGCCGCATTTAGGAAAATGCTCCTGTTTCAGTTTCCAAGGGCCATCAATCAACTTTTGTGACTATGTTTTTGGATTACACTATAGTTGTGCATTCTATAGACATATTTTCTATCACTTTTCATGAACCTTCATTTTTTATTGAGTTATAGACACATTTAGCAAACCGGTCATGTTTGAGATTTTGTAGGCCATCAATGAACTTTGGTGAATACGTTTGTGGATTGTACTGTAGTTGTGCATTACGTACACATACTTTTAATTACCTTTCATGAACCTTCATATTTTCTTGTGTTATAGCCACATTTAGGAAAAGGCTCGTGTTTGCGTTTTCGTGGGCCATTGATCTAGTGACTACACTTTTGGATTACATTGTAGTTGTGCATTGTATACACACGTTTTCTATCGCCTTTCGCAAACCTTTCTTTTTTGTTGAGTTATAGCCGCATTTAGGAAGCCGCTCATCTTTTAGCAAACCGGTCATGTTTGAGATTTTTTAGGCCATCAATGAACTTTGGTGAAGATGATTGTGGATTGTACTCTAGTTGTGCATTATGTACACATACTTTTAATTACCTTTCATGTACCTTCATATTTTCTTGTGTTATAGCCACATTTAGGAAAAGGTTCATGTTTGCGTTTTCGTGGGCCATTGATCTAGTGACTACGCTTTTGAATTACATTTTAGTTGTGCATTGTATACATGCATTTTCTATCGCCTTTTGTGAACTTTTCTTTTTTGTTGAGTTATAGCCGCATTTAGGAAGCCGCTCACCTTTTAGTTTTTTTGGGCCATCAATCAACTTTGGTGGCTACAATTGTGGATAGTATTGTAGTTTTACATTCTATAGGAATATTTTTAGTCACCTTTCATAAAGCTTTATTTTTTATTGAGTTATAGCCGCATTTAGGAAAACACTCGTGTTTGAGTTTTCGTTGGCCATCTATCAACTTTGGTGACTCGAATTGTGGATTACACTGTAGTTGTGCATTCTATATGTGTATTTTCTATTTCCTTTTTTGAACCTTCATTTTTCAGTTAGTTATAGCCGCATTTAGGAATCTGCTCGTGTTTGAGTTTTTCGTGGGCCATCGATCAACTTTGGTGAGTACAATTGTGGATTCAATGGTAGTTGTGCATTTATACATGTATTTTCAATCGCCTTTTTGGAACCTTCATTTTTCGTTGAGTTATAGCCGCACATAGAAAATCGCTCATGTTTGAGTTTTCGTGGGCCATCGATCAACTTTAGTGACTAAATTAATTGATTGCACTTTACTTCTCCATTATGTATGAGTATTTTATGTCGCCTTTCGCAAAACTTCATTTTTTGTTGAGTTACAACCGCATTTAGGAAACCTTTCGAGTTTGAGTTTTTATGGGCTGTCAATCAACTTTGGTGACTACAATTATGTATTGCACTGTAGTTCTCCATTTTGTATGTGTATTTTCTATTGCCTTTTGCGAACCTTCATTTTTTGTTCAATTATAGCCGCATTTAGGAAACCACTCGTGTTTGAGTTTTCGTGGGCCAGCGATCAACTTTGGTGGTTGTACTATAGTTGTGCTTTCTGTACAAAAAATGAAGGTTCACAAAAAGTGATAGAAAATACGTCTACAGAATGGAGAACTACAGTGTAATGCAAAATCATAGTAACGAAACTTGATTGATGGTCCACTAATACTCAAACACGAGCAGTTTCATAAGTGCAACTATAACTTAACAAAAAAAGAAGGTTCACGAAAGGTGATAGAGAATACGGATATACAATGCATAACTACAGTAAAATCCACAATCATAGTGCAGCTATAACTCAACAAAAAATGAAGGTTTAGGAAAGGCAATAGATAATACGCATATACAATGCACAACTACAATGTCATCTACAATCGTAGTCACCAAATTTTGATCGATGGCCTACAAAAACTCAAAGATGAGTAGTTTCCTAACTACGGCTATAAATAAACAGAAAATGAAGGTTCACAAAAGGTGAAAGAAAATGCGTGGATAGAATGCACAACTATAGTGCAATTCACAAGCGTAGTCACCAAAGTTGATCGATGGTTCACGAAAACTCAAACTTGAGCTGTTTCCAAAGTGTGCCTAATAACTCAACAAAAAATGAGGTTTCACAAAAAGTGATAGAAAATACGTGTATACAATGTATAACTACAGTGTCATCCATAATCGTAGTCACCAAAGTCTATCGATGGGCCAAGAGAAACTCAAAAAAGTGTGGTTTCCTAAATACGACTATAACTCAACAAAAAATGAAGGTTCGCAAAAGGTGATAGAAAATACATATACAAAATGGACAACTATATTGCAATCCACAATTGTAGTCACCAAACTTGATCGATGGCCACGAAAACTCAAACACGAGCGGTATCCTCAATGTAGTTATAATTCAACAAAAAATGAAGGTTAGTGAAATGTGATAGAAAATACACTCATACAATACACAACTACAATGTAATCCACAATCGTAGTCACCAAAGTTGGTCGATGACCCTCAAAAACTCAAACACGAACGTTTTCCAAAATGCAGCTATAAGTCAACAATTAATGAAGCTTCGTGAAAGGCGATTAAAAATATGCATACAGAGATCATAACTACAGTACAATCCACAATCGTAGTCAATAAAGTTTATCGATGACCGACAAAAACTCAAACATGAGTGGTTTCCTAAATGCACCTATAAATGAACAAAAAATGATGGTTCGCAAAAGGCTATAGAAAATAAGCATACATAATGGACAACTACATTCAAATCCACAACTGTAGTCACCAAAGTTTATCAACGGCCCATAAAAACTCAAACTCCAGCAGTTTCCTAAGTGCATCTATAACTCAATGAAAAATGGAGGTTCGTGAGAGGTGATTTAAAATATGCATACATAATGCACCACTACAATACATTCCACAATCTTAGTCACCAAAGTTGATCGCTGACCCACAAAAGTACAATCCACTAAAATACGAGCAGTTTCCTAAAGGCAGCTATAACTCAACAAAAAATGAAGGTTCGCGAAAGGCGATAGAAAATACGCATACAGAATGGAAAAGTATAGTGCAATTCACTATTGTAGTCACCAAAGTTGATCGACGACCCACAAAAACTCAAACTCGAGAGGTTTAATAAATGCAACTATAATTGAAAAAAATGAAGGTTCGTGAAAGGTGATCGAAAATACACATATAGTATGGAGAACTACAATGCAATCCACAATCGTAGTAAGCAAAGTTGATTTATGGCCCAGGAAAAATCAAATACAATTTATTTTCTAAATGTGGCTATAACTCAACAAAACATAAAAGTTCATCAAAGGTGAGTAAAAATATGCGTACAGAATGCAAAACTACATTACAATTCTTAATTGTAGCCACCAAAGTTGATTGATGGCCCACAAAAACTCAAACATAAGTGGTTTCCTAAATGTGGTTATAACCCAACAAAAGAGAAAAGATGCATAAAAGGCCATACAAAACACATGTATAGAATGCACAACTATTGTGTAATCCACAATCATAGTAACCAAAGTTGATTGATGGCCAAGAAAAACTCAACATGAGCAGTTTTATATATGCAGCTATAACTCAACAAAACAAGAAGGTTCGTGAAAGGCGATAGAAAATACGTGTATAGAATGCACAAATACGGTGTAATCCACAAGCGTAGTAACCAAAGTTGATTTATGGCCCACGAAAACTCAAACTCGAGCAATTTATGAAATGCAGCTATAACTCAACAAAAAATAAAGGTTCGCAAAAGGCAATAGTACATACACAAAATCAACAACTATAATGCAATCAACATTCGTAGTCACCAAAATTCATCTATAGCCCACGAAGACTCAAACATGAACGGTTTCCTAAGTGTAATAACTATAACTCAATGAAAAAATGATGGTTCGCAAAATGCAAGAGAAAATACGGGTATAGAATGCACAACTACAGTGTAATCCACAATCGGAGTCACCAAAATTGATTGATGGCCCACAAAAACTCAAACACGATCATTTTCCTAAATGTGACTATAACTCAACGAAAAATGAAGGTTCGCAAAAGGAAATAGAAAATACGCGTATGGAATGCACAACTATAGTACAATCCACAATCGTAGGCACCAAAGTTCACTGATGGCCCCATTAACTCAAACACGAGTGTTTTCCTAAATGCAGCTATATCTCAAAAAAAATTAAGGATCGCGAAAGGCGACAGAAAATACGCTTATAGAATGAACAACTACAGTGTAATCTGGCACTGTAGTCACCAAAGTTGATTGATGGCCCACAAAAACTCAAACACGAGGGGTCTATTAAATGCGTCTATAACTTAAGAAAACAAGAAAGTTTGTGAAAGGCGATAGAAAATTAGAGTTTATAAGGCACAATTACAATGCAATCCACAATCGTAGTCACCAAAGTTGGTCGATGGCCACAAAAAACTCAAACATGAGCGGTTTCCTAAATGCTGCTATAACTCAAAAAGAAATGAAGGTTCACAAAAGGTGATAGAAAACACGGGTACAAAATGGACAACTATAGTGCAATCCACAATCGTATTCACCAAAGTTGATCGATGGCCCATGAAAAAAAAAAGAAGGTTCATGAAAAGGAAATAGAAAATACATGCGTAAAATTGGCAACTACAATGTAATCCACAAGCGTTGTCACCAAAGTTGATCATCAATGGCCCACGAAAACTTAAACACGCGCGGTTTCTGAAATGTGGGTATAACTCAACCAGAAACGAACATTCATGAAAGGTGATAGAAAATACGCATACAGAATGGACAACTACAGTGCAATCCACAATCGTAGTCACCAATGTTGATTGATAGCCTACGAAAACTTAAAATTGAAATGTTTCCTCAATGCAACTATAACTCATTGAAAAATGAAGGTTCGCAAAATACAATAGAATATATCTATACAGATTGGACAACTATAGTGCAATCGACAGTCTTAGTCACCAAAGTTGATTGATAGCCCAAAAAAACTCAAATTTGAGCGGTTTCCTAAATAAAGCTATAACTAAACAAAAAATGAATGTTTGTGGAAAGCAATTAAAAATATGCATATAGAATACAAAAGTAAAGTATAATCCACAATCATAGTCAGCAAAATTGATCGATGGCCCACAAAAACTAAAACTTGACCGTTTTCCTAAATGCAGCTATAACGAAACAAAAAATGAAGGGTCGCGAAAGGTCTTATAAAATCCACTTACAGAATGGACAACTACAGTGCAATCCATAATCGTAGTCACCAAAGTTGATCGATGGTTCACGAAAACTCAAACACGAGCGGTTTCTTAAGTGTGGCTATAAATCAATGAAAAATGAAGGTACGTGAAAGACGATAGAAAATATGCTTATAGAGTGCACAACTACATCGTAATCCACAATCGTAGTCAGCAAAGTTGATCCATGGCCCACGAAAATTCAAACTTGAGCGTTTTCTTAAATACGACTATAACTCAATAGAAAATGAAGGTTCATGAAAGGCAATTAAAAATATCCATACAAAATGCAAAACCATAGTACAATCCAGAATCGTTGTCACCAAAGTTGATTGATGGCCCACAAAAACTCAAACATGAACGGTTTCCTAAATGCAGCTATAACTCAACAAAAAATGAAGATTCACGAAAGGCGATAGAAAATACATGTATAGAATGAACAACTACAGTGTGATCCACAATCGTAGTCACCAAATTTCATCGATGGCCCACGAAAACTCAAATACGAGTGGTTTCCTAAATACAATATAACTTAACAAAAAATGAAGGTTTGTGAAAGGTGATTAAAAATATGCGTATAGAATGCACAAGTATAGTACAATCCACAATCGCAGTCATCAAAGTTGATCAATGATGCACGAAAACTCTCACATGAGCAATTTCCCAAATGTGGCTATAACTCAACAAAAAATGAAGGTTCACAAAAGGTGATAGAAAATACACATATACAATGAAAAACTACATCTAATCCACAAGGGTAGTCACCATATTTGATCGATGGCCCATGAAAACTCAAACTTGAGCAGTTTCATAAATGCGACAATAACTCAACAAAAAATGAAGGTTCGCGAAAGCCGATAGAAAATATGCATATAGAATGGACAACTATAGTGTAATCCACAATCGTACTCACCAAAGTTGATCAATGAGGCATGAAAACTCAAACACGAGCAGTTTCCTAAATGTGGCTATAACTCAACGAAAAATAAAGGTTCACCAAGGTGGTATAAAATACGCGTATAGAATGCTCAACTATAGTGTAATTCACAATCGTAGTCACCAAAGTTGATCGATGGCCTACGAAAACTCAAACATGAGCGTGTTTTACTAAGTGGGGCTATAACTAAACAAATTTTTTTTGGCAAAATCGAAAAAATGTGTTTTCTACATGTGTATAGGACTTTTCATAGAAAGATTCAAAAACATTGCCTCTTTTACCTCTACGGCTTCTGCTTTTGAAAAAAATCTATTGTATTAAAGAACAACTTATTTTAAATAAAAACAAACGATCTGGGACTCTTTACGACATGAGCATCTATAAAACCCATATTTTTTATTTTCCCAAAAAATATTGTTTTATAGATTCTAGTTTTGAGGGGTTCTTGCATGTTGATGAGAAATTAGGTTTTTGAAAAAAGGACGATATGGGTCTACTCATAACGACATTCTCTACAAAACCCATTTCTCAGATTTTTCATAAAAAAGATTCAAAAAATTTGCCCCTATTACCTCTACTGCTTCTTCCTTTAAAAAAAAACTATCTTTTTCAGGAAAAACTTATATTTCCAAAAAACGGAAGATTTGGGTCTCTTCAGTACACTAGAACCTATATATTAAACCGATATTTTTTTATTTTCCCAAAAAAGTTGTTTTGTACATTCTTTTTTTGAGGGGTTCTTGCAAGTTTGTGAAAAATCAGTTTTTGTAAAAAATGATGATCTGGGTCTACTTAGAACGACATTCTCTAAAAAACCCATTTTTCAGATTTTTCATAAAAAGTTTCAAAAAACTTCTACTGCTTCTAGTTTTCAAAAAAGTCTATGTCTCTCAAAAACAACTATTTTTTTCAAAAAATGGACAATTAGGGTTTGTTCAGCACACGAGCACCTATAAAACCCATAATTTTGATTTTCCCAAAAAAAAAATATTTCGTAAATTCAATTTTTGAGCGGTTCATGTAGTTTTGGTGAAAAATTAATTTTTCAAAAAAAGGACAATCTGGGTCTACTCAGAACGACATTCTCTACAAAACCCATTTCTTAGATTTTTCATAAAAAAATTCAAAAAACTTGCCTCTGTTACCTCTATTGCTTGTACTTTTCAAAAATATCTCTCTTTTTCAATAACAACTTATTTTTTCAAAGTACGAAAGATCTGGGTCTGTTTAGCACACAAGTACCTATAAAATCCATATTTTTAATTTTTCGAAAAAAAATTGTTTCTTAGATTCTATTTTTGAGTTCTTGCATGTTGGTCAAAAATAAGTTTTTCGAAAAAAGGACGATCTGGGTCTATTCAAAACGACATTCTCTACAAAACCCATTTCTCAGACTGCTTCTACTTTTTTTAAAAAATATCTTTTCAAAGATTCAAAAAAAATTCCTCTGTTGGCTCTATTGCTTCTACTTTTCAAAAAAAACTATCTTTTCAAATATTCTAAAAAATTTCCTCTCTTGCCTCTACTGCTTCTACTTTTCAAAAACACTATCTTTTTCAAGACCATCTTATTTTTTTTTTAAATGGATGATCTAGGTCTCTTTAGCTCTCAAGCACCTATAAAACCCATATTTTCATTTTTCCCAAATAAAATTATTTCGTAGATTCGATTTTAGAGGGGTTCTCGCATGTTGGTGAAAAATTAGTTTTTTGTAAAAAAGGATGATCTGGCTCTACTCAAAACGACATTCTCTACAAAACCCATTTCTTAGATTTTTCATAAAAAAATTCAAAAAATTTACCTCTGTTACTTGTACTGCTTCTACTTTAAAAAAAAACTATTTTTTTTAAAGTATACTTATTTTTTCAAAAAATAGGCGATTTGGGTCTCTATAGCAGACGAGCACCTATAAAAACCATATTTCAGTTTTTCCAAAAAAACTTGTTTCGTAGATACTATTTTTGAGGGTTCTTGCATGTTGTTGAAAAGTTAGTTTTTTGAAAAAAGGATAATTTGGATCTGCTCAAAAGACATTCTATACAAAACCCATCTCTCAGATTTTTCATAAAAAGATTCAGAAAATTTTCCTTTGTTACCTCCACAACTTCTGCTTTTCAAAAAAATCTATCTTTTTAAAAAACAACTTATTTTTTGGAAAACTGGACGATCTAGGTCTCTTGAGCACACGAGTATCTATAAAACCCATACTTTTATTTTCCCAAAAAATATTGTTTCGTAGATTCTATTTTTGAGGGGTTCTTGCATGTTTGTGAAATATTAGTTTTTGAAAAATAGGACAATCTGGGTCTACTCAAAATGACATTGTCTATAAAACCCACTTATCCCATTTTTAATAAAAACATTCAAAAAAAATTCCTATGTTACCTCTACTACTTCTACTTTTCAAAAAAAATATCTTTTTCAAAAAATAGACGATCTGGGTTTCTTTAGCATACAAACACCTTATAAACCGATATTTTCGATTTTCCAATAAACATTTTTTCGTAGATTCTATTTTTGAGCAGTTCTTGCATGTTGGTGAAAAATTAGGTTTTTGAAAAAATGACGATATGGGTCTAATCATAATAATATTCTCTACAAAACCCATTTCTCAGATTTTTCATTAAAAGATTTAAATTTTTTTTCATCTATTACCTCTACTACTATTTTTTTTTAAAATAAATTTTTTCAACAACTTATTTTTTCAAAAAACAGACTATTTGGGTCTTTAAGCACATGAACACCTATAAAACCCATATTTTCAATTTTCCTAAAAATAAATTGTATCGTAGATTCTAATTTTGAGGAGTTCTTGTATGCTGCTGAAGAATTTATTTTTCGAAAATAGGACAATTTGGGTTTACTTAGAACAACATTCTCTACAACACTCATTTCTCAGATTTTTCATTAAAAAATTCAAAATTTTTGCCTCTATTACCTCTACTGCTTCTACTTTTCAAAAAATTATCTTTTTCAAAAACAACTTATTTTTTCAAACAACGGACGATCTAGTTCTCTTGCACACGACACCTACAAAACCCATATTTCGATTTCCCAAAAAACATAACGCATTTCTCAGATTTTTCATAAAAAGATGCAAAAACTTTACCTCTGTTACCTCTACTGCTTCCACTTTTCAAAAAAATCTATATTTTGCAAAAACAAATAATATCAAAAAAAGACAATTTGGGTCTATTTAGCACACGAGCACCTGTAAAACCCATATTTTTTATTTCCCCAAAAAACAATTGTTTCGTAAATTCTATTTTTGAGGGGTTTCAAGAACAACTTATTTTTTCAAAATACAGATGATCTGAATCTCTTACATGAGCACCTATAAAATATTTTTCACTTTCCAAAAAAAAATTGTTTCGTATAATCTATTTTTGACGGGTTCTTGCATGTTGGCGAAAAATTAGTTTTTCGAAAAAAGGACAATCTGGGTTTACTCAAAACAACATTCTCTAAAAAATCATTTTTTTGGAAAATCAAAAACATAGGTTTTATAGGTCTTCGTGTGCTAAAGAGGCCAAGATCGTCCGTTTTTTGAAGAAATAAGTTGTTCTTGAAAAACATACATTTTTTGGAAAATTAAAAGTAGTAGACGTAACAAAGGGAAATTTTTTGAATCTTTTTATGAAAAATCTAAGAAGTGGATTTTGTAGAGAATATCATTTTGAGTAGATCCAAATCATCCTTTTTTTCAAAAACTAAATTTTCACCGACATGCAAAAATTCCTTATAAATAGAATCTACGAAACAATTTTTTTTGGGAAAATCGAAATATGGGTTTTGTAGAGAATGTCATTCTGAGTAAACCTAGATCTTCGTTTTTTCAAAAAACTTATTTTTCACCAACTTGCAAGAACCCCTCAAAAATAGAATCTATGAAACAATTTTTTTTGGGAAAATTGAAAATATCAATTTTATATGTGCTTGTGTGCTGAAGAGACCAAATTGTCCATTTTTTGAAAAAATAAGTTTTTTTTGAAAAAGATAGATTTTTTTGAGAAGTAGAAGTAGTAGAGGTAACGAAGGCAATTTTTTTGAATCATTCTATGAAAACTCCTATAGACATGTATAAAACCAATATTTTTTATTTTCCCAAAACAAAATTGTTGAGTTTAAAACCCCACTTAGTAAAACGCTCGTGTTTGAGTTTTTGTGGGCCATCGATCAACTTTGGTGACTATGATTGTGGATTACACTGTAGTTGTCCAATTTGTACACGTATTTTCTATCGACTTTTGTGAACCTTCATTTTTTGTTTAGTTATAGCTGCACTTAGGAAATTGCTCGTGTTTAAGTTTTCATGCACCATTGATCAACTTTGTTGAATACGATTGTGAAATACACTGCAGTTGTCCATTCTATACGCATATTTTCTATCACCTTTCGCGAAACTTTATTTTTTCTTGAGTTATAGCCGCATGTAGGAAACCGCTCGAGTTTCAGTTTTCGTCAGCCATCGATCAAATTTGGTGACTACGCTTGTGGATTACACTATAGTTGTGCATTCTATATGTGTACTTTCTATTTCCTTTCACGAACCTTCATATTTTGTTGAGATATAGCTGCATTTAGGAAACTGCTCATGTTTCAGTTTTAGCGGGCTATCGATAAACTTTGGTGACTACGATTGTGGATTGTAGTTGTACATTTTGTACACATATTTTTAATCACATTTCATAATACTTCATTTTTTGTTGAGTTATAATTTAGGAAAATGCTTGTGTTTGAGTTTTCGTAGGCTATCGATGAACTTTAGTGACTACGATTGTGGATTACAATGTAGTTGTGCATTTTATACGCGTATTTTCTATCGCCTTTCGTGAACCTTCATTTTTCGTTGAGTTATAGCTTCACATAGGAAACTACTTGTGTTTGAGTTTTTGTGGGCTATCGATCAACTTTCATGACTACAATTGTGCATTGCACTGTAGTTGTCCATTTTGTACGCGTAGTTTCTATTGCCTTTTGTGAACCTTTATTTTTAGGAAACCGCTCGTATTTGAGTTTTTTTGGGCCATCAATCAACTTTGGTGACAACGAATCTATATTTTACTATAGTTATGCATTTTGTACGCATATTTTTAATTTCCTTTCACGAACCTTCATTTTTTATTGACTTATAGTCACATTTAGGAGAACACTTGTGTTTAAGTTTCCGTGGTCCATCGATCAATTTTGGTCACTACGATTTTGGACTACATTGTAGTTGTGCATTCTATACGCGTATTTTCTTTCACCATTCATGAACATTCATTTTTCCTTGAGTTATAACCGCACTTAGGAAACCACTCTTTTTTGAGTTTTCATGAACCATCGATCAACATTGGTGACTACGATTGTGGATTGCACTGTAGTTGTCCATTTTGTACGTGTATTTTTTAAATGTGGCTATAAATCAACAAAAAATGAACGTTCGCAAAAGGTAATAGAAAATATGGTTACAAAATGGACAACTACATTGCAATCCTCAATCGTAGTCACCAAAGTTGATCAATGGCCCATGAAAACTCAAACACGAGCAATTTCCGAAATGCGGCTATAACTCAACAAAAAAAAAACGTTCACGAAAGGCAATAGAATATACGCATATAGAATCCTTCTATAGTGTAATCCACAAGTGTAGTCACCAAAGTTGATCGTTGGCCCATGAAAACTCAAACATGAGCGGTTTCCTAAATGCCGTATAACTCAACAAAAAATGAAGGTTCGCGAAAGGCGATAGAAAATATGCGCATAGAATGCACAACTATGATGTAGTCTAAAAGCGTAGTCACCAAAGTTGATCGATGGCCCACGAAAGTTGAACCTAAATGCAGCTAAACTTAATAAAAATGCTCGTGAAAGGCGATAGAAAATACACGTACAAAATGGACAACCAAAGTTGATAAATGGGCCATGAAGTCTCAGACACGAGTGTTTTCCTAAATGTGGAAATAACTCAACAAAGAATAAAGGTTCATGAAAGTCGAGTAAAAATATGAGTCACTAAAGTTGATTAATGACCGAGAAAAACTCAAACATGAGTGGTTTCCTATCTCGGGCTATAACTCAACAAAATAGAAAGGTTCGTGAAATGCAATAGAAAACATGTGAATACAATGCACAATTACAGTGTAATCCATAATCGTAGTCACCAAAGTTGATCGATTGCCCACAAAACCTGAAACACGAGCGGTTTTCTAAATGCGGCTATAACTAAACAAAAAATTAAGGTTTGAAAAAGGCGATAGAAAATACGCTTATAGAATGCACATATACAGAGTAATAAAAAATAGTAGTCACCAAAATTCATTGATAGGCCACGAAAACTCAAACACGAGATTTTTCCTAAATTATAACTTAAGAAAAAAGAAAGGTTAATGAAAGGTGATAAAAAATAAGCGTACAAAATGCACAACTATAGTACAATCCAACATCGCAGTCACCAAAGTTGATCGATGGCCCACAAAACCTCAAACATGAGCGGTTTTCTAAATGCGGCTATAACTAAACAAAAAATTAAGGTTTGAAAAAGGCGATAGAAAATACGCTTATAGAATGCACATATACAGAGTAATAAAAAATAATAGTCAGCAAAATTCATTGATAGGCCACGAAAACTCAAACACGAGATTTTTCCTAAATTATAACTTAAGAAAAAAGAAAGGTTCATGAAAGGTGATAAAAAATAAGCGTACAAAATGCACAACTATAGTACAATCCAACATCGCAGTCACCAAAGTTGATCGATGGCCCAAAAAATTTCAAACATGAGAAATTTCTTAAATGCGGCTATAACTCAACAAAAAATGAAGGTTCGCTAAAGGTGATAGAAAATACACATATACAATGCACAATTATAAGCTAATCCACAAGAGTAGTCACCAAATTTGATCGATGGCCCAGGAAAACTCAAACTTGAATGGTTTCTTAAATGCGGCTATAACTCAACATAAAATGAAGGTTCACAAAAGGCGATAGAAAATATGCATACAAAATGGACAACTACAGTGCAATCTAGAATTCCAACGAAAACTCAAACATGAGTGTTTTACTAAGTAGGGCTATAACTCAACAATTTTTTTTTGGGAAAATAAAAAATATTGGTTTCATACATGTGTATAGGATTTTTCATAGAAAGAATAATTTGTTTTTCCTTTCTTATCTCTACTGTTTCTGCTTTTCAAAAAAATCTATCATTTTTCAAGAACAACTTATTTTTTTAAAAACATGGACGATCTGGGTCTCTTTTCAACATGAGCATCTATCAAATCCATATTTTTGATTTTCCTAAAAAATATTTTTTCATAGATTTTACTTTTTAGGGGTTCTTGCATGTTAATGGAAAATTAGTTTTTCAGTAAAAGGACGATATGGGTCTACTCAAAACGAAATTCTCTACAAAACCCATTTCTTAGATTTTTGATAAAAAAGATTCAAAACCTTTGCCTCTATTACCTCTACTGATTCCATTTTTTAGGGGTTTTTGCATGTTGGTGAAAAATTAGTTTTTCGAAAAAAGGACGATCTGGTCTAAGTTAGATCAATTCTCCACAAAACCCATTTCTCAAATTTTTCATAAAAAGATTCAAAAATAATTCTTTTGTACTGTTCTACTTTTCAAAAAAATCTATGTTTTTCAAGAACAACCTATTTTGTCAAAAAATGGACGATAGGGTCTCTTAGCACATGACCACTTATAAAACCCATATTTCGATTTTTCCAAAAGAAATTGTTTGGTGGATTCTATTTTTGAGGGGTTTTTGCATTTTGGTGAAAAACAAAATTTTCAAGAAAAGGACAATATGGATTTAGTCAGAATAAATAGTTTTTAAAAAACTGGACGATCTGGGTCTCTTGAGCACACGAATACCTATAAAACTCATATTTTTGATTTTCCCTAAAAAATTGTTTTGTAGATTCTATTTTTTAGGGGTTTTTGCATGTTAGTGAAATATTAGTTTTTCAAATAAAGGACAATCTGGGTCTATTCAGAATGACATACTCTACAAAACCCATTTATCAAATTTTTCATTATAAGATTAAAAAAAAAATGTCTCTATTACCTCTATTGCTTCTACTTTTAAAAAAATCTATTTTTTTCAAAAACAACTTCTTTTTTCAAAAAATGGACTATATGGGACTCTTTAACACATTAGCACCTATAAAACCCATATCTTTTATTTTCCCAAAAAAATTGTTTCCTAGATTCTATTTTTGAGGGGTTCTTGCATGTTGGTGAAAAATTAGTTTTCTCTCCTACTTCTACTTTTTAAAAAAACCTATCTTTTTTAACAACTTGATTTTTCCAAAAATGGATGATCAGGTGTCTCTTGAGCAAACGAGCACCTATAAAACCCATATATCGATTTTCGTAATAAAAATATGTGTATTTTCTATCACCCTTCGTGAACATTCATTTAATTTTGAGTTATAGCTACATTTAGGAAACCACTCGTGTTTGAGTTTCCGGGGGCCATCGATCAACTTTGGTGACTACGATTGTGGATTGCACTGTAGTTGTTTATTTTCTATCGCCTTTCGCGAATGTTTCTTTTTTGTTGAGTTATAGCTGCATTTTGGAAGCTGCTCATGTTTTAGTTTTTGTGGGCCATCAATCAACTTTGGTGACTACAATTGTGGATAGTACTGTAGTTTTACATTCTATAGGAATATTTTTACTCGCCTTTCATAAATCTTTATTTTTTATTGAGTAATACCCGCATTTAGTAAAATGCTCGTGTTTGAGTTTTTGTTTGCCATCTATCAACCTTGGTGACTACAATTGTGGATTACAATGTAGTATTACATTCTATATGCGTATTTTCTATTTTCTTTTCTTGAACCTTCATTTTTCTGTTAGTTATAGCCGCATTTAGGAATCCGCTTATGTTTGAGTTTTTCGTGGGCCATCGATCAAATTTAATTGACTGCGATTGTGGATTACATGGTAGTTGTATATTCTATACGCGTATTTTTAATCGCCTTTCGGGAACCTTCAATTTTCGTTGAGTTAGCCACACTTAGAAAACCGATCGTGTTTGAGTTTTCATGGGCCATCAATCAACTTTAGTGACTACATTATTGGATTGCACTATACTTGTGCATTATGTACGTGTATTATCTATTGCCTTACGTGAACCTTCATTTTTTGTTGAGTTATAGCTGCATTTACGAAACCGCTCAAGTTTGAGTTTCTATGGGCCGTCAATCAACTTTGGTGACTAAAATTGTGGATCACACTGTAGTTGTCCACCATGTACGCGTATTTTCTGTCGCCTTTTGTGAACCTTCCTTTTTTACTGACTTATACACGCATTAAGGAAACCACTCGTGTTTGAGTTTTCATGGCCCACGAAAACTCAAACACAAGCATTTTCCTAAATCTGGCTATAACTAAAGAAAAAATGAAGGTTTGTGAAAGGCGATTAAAAATATGTGTACACAATGCACAACTAAGTACCATCCACAATCGTAGTCACCAGAGTTGATGAATGACCCAAAAAAAGTCAAACACGAGCGTTTTCCTAGGTGCGGCTATAACTTAACGAAAAATCAAGGTTTAGAAAAGTTGATAGAAAATATATGTATAGAATGCACAACTAAAGTGTAATCCATAGTTGTAGTCACCAAAGTTTATCGATCACCCATGAAAACTCAATCAGGAGCAGTTTCCTAAATGCTGCTATAACTAAACAAAAAGTGAAGTTTTGCGAAAACGGATAGAAAATACGCTTAGAGAAATGTAACCCGCAAGTGTAGTAACTAAAGGTTATCAATGACCAATAAAAACTTAAACTCGAGCGATTTTTCCTAAATGCGGCTATAACTCAACAAAAAATGAAGTTTCCCAAAAGGCAATACAAAATACACCTACAAAATGGACAACTACAGTGCAATCCACAATCATAGTCACTAAGGTTTATCGATGGCCTATGAAAACTCAAACATAAGCAGTTTCCTAAGTGCAGCTATAACTCAACGAATAATGAAGGTTCGTGAAAGGCGATAGAAAATACATGTATAAAGTGCACAACTACAATGTAATCCACAATCGTAATCACTAAAGTTGATCGATGGCCCATGAAATCTCAGACAGGAGTGGTTCCTTAAGTGCAACTATAAATCAACAAAAAATGAAGGTTCATGTAATGCGATTAAAAATATGCGTATAGAATGCACAACTACAATACAATCCACATTCGTAGTCACTAAAGTTGTTTGATGGCCCACAAAAATTCAAACATGAGCGATTTCCTCAATGTAGCTATAAGTCAACAAAAAATGAATGTTCACGAAAGGTGATAGAAAATACGTGTGTAGAATGCACAACTACATTGTAATCCACAAGCATAGTCACCAAAGTTCATCGAAGGCCCACGAAAACTCAAACTCAAGCGGTTTCCTCAATGCGGCTATAACTCAATAAAAAATGAAGGTTCATGAAAGGTGATAGAAACTACACATACAAAATGAACAACTATAGTGCAATCCACAATCGTAGTAACCAAACTTGATCCATGGCCCACTAAAACTAAAAGATGAGCGGTTTCCTAAATGCAGCTATAACTCAATAAAAAATGAAAGTTTGTGAAAGGCGATAGAAAATACGCGTATCAAATGCACAAGTACAGTACAATCCACACATAGTCACCAAAGCTTATTGATGACCCACGAAAACATGAATTCGAGTAGTTATCTAAATGTGGCTATAACTTAACAAAAAATGAAGGTTTGCAAAAGGCAAAAAAAAATACGCGTATAGAATGCACAGCTATAGTATAATCCACAAGCGTAGTTACGAAAGTTGATCGATGGCCCATGAAAACTCAAAGACGAGCAGTTTCCTAAATGCGGCTATAACTCAAAAAAAAATGAAGTTTCACGAAAGGCAATAGAAAATACACATACAAAATGGACAACTACAGTGCAATCCACAATTGTAATCACCAAAGTTGATCGACGGCCCACAAAAACTCAAACTCGAGCGATTTCCTAAATACACCAATCACTCAACAAAAAATGAAGGTTTATGAAAGGTGATAATAAATACACATACAAAATGGACAACTACAGTGCAATCCACAATAGTAGCCACCAATGTTCATCGAAGGCCCAAGAAAACTCAAACATGAGCAGTTTCCTAAGTCCGGCTATAACTCAATGAAAAAATGAAGGTTCTCGAAAGGCAATATAAAATACATGTATAGAATGCAAAACTACAGTGTAATCAATAATCGTAGTCACCAAAGTTGATCAATGGCCCACGAAAATTCAAACACGACCATTTTCCTAAATGTGGCTATAACTAAACAAAAAAAGAGGGTTCGTCAAAGGTGATTAAAAATATGCGTATGGAATTAATAACTACAGTACAATCCATAATCGTAGTCACCAAAGTTGATAGACGGCAAACGAAAAAACTGAAACACGAGCGGTTTCCTAAATGCTTCCATAACTCAACAAAAAATGAAGGTTCAGGAAACACGACTACAATACAATCCACAATCGTAGTCACCAAGGATGATCGATGGCCCAAAAAAACTCAAGCATGAGCAATTTTCCTATATACAACTATAGCTCAACAAAAAATGAAGGTTCACGAAAGGCAATAGAAAATATATGTACAGAAAGCACAACTACAGTGTAATCGACAACCGTAGTCGCCAAAGTTGCTCAATGGCCCACAAAAACTAAAACACAAGCGGTTTCCTAAATGCTGCTATAACTCAACAAAAAAAGGAAGGTTCATAAAAGGCGATAGAAAATACGCATACAAAATGGACAACTATAGTGCAATCCACAATCAAAGTCACCAAAGTTGATCGATGCCCTATGAAAACTCAAACACAGACGGATTCCAATGTGCAGCTATATGTCAACGAAAAATGAAGGTTCACGAAATTGATAGAAATACGCGTATAAAATACACAACTACAGTGTGATCTACAAGCGTAGTCACCAAAGTTGATCGATGGCCCATGAAAACTCAAACAGGAGCATTTTTTTAAATGTGGGTATAACTTTTCAAAAAATGAAGGTTCCTGAAAGGTGATAAAAAATATGTGTACAAAATGCACAACTACAGCACAATCCGTAATCATAGTCACAAAAGTTGAATGATGGCCCACAGAAACTCAAATGTGAGTGGTTTCCTCAAAGCGGCTATAATTCAACAAAAAATGAATGTTCGTGAAAGGCAATAGAAAATAAGAATATAGAATGTAGAACTACAGTGTAATTCACTAGTGTAGTCAGCAAAATTGATCGATGGCCCAAAAAAATCAAACACGAGCAGTTTCTGAAATGTGCCTATATTACTCATCAAAAAATGAAGGTTTACAAAAGGCAATAGAAAATTAGTCTTCATAATGCATAAATAAAGTGCAATCCACAACCGTAGACACCTTTTTTGATCAATGGCCCATGAAAACTCAAACATGAGCGGTTTCCTAAATGCGGCTATAACTCACAAAAAAGTAATTGTTCACGAAACCGATAGAAAAAATTCGTACAAAATGGACAACTAAAGTGCAATCTACAATCGTAGTCACCAAACTTGATCGATGGCCCACGAAAACTTAAAGGGAAGCATTTTCCTAAATCCAGCTATAACTCAACATATAAAGAAGGTTCGTGAAAGGCGATTAAAAATATGCGTACAAAATGCACAAAACAATACAACCCACAATCATAGTCACCAAAGTTGATCGATGGCCCACAAAAACTCAAACATGAGCAGCTTCCTAAATGCGGCTATAACTCAATGCAAAATGAATATACGCGAAAGGCGATGAAAAATACGCATATAGAATGAAAAACTACAGTATAATACACAATCATAGTCACCAAAGTTGATCTATGGCCCATGAAAACTCAAACACGAGTGGATTCCTAAGTGTGCCTATAACTCAATGAAAAATGAAGGTTCGCGAAAGGTGATAGAAAATAAGCCTATATAATGCACAACTATAGTGTAATCCACGATCATAGTCACCAAAGTTGATCGATGGCCCACGAAGACTCAAACACAATCGTTTTCCTAAATGCGGCTATAACTCAACAAAAAATGAAGTTTCCTGAAAGGGAATTATAAATATGTGTACAAAATGCACAACTACAGTACAATCCACAATCGCAGTCACCAATGTTGATTGATGGCCCACAAAATCTCAAACATGAGTGCTTTCCTAAATGGCGCTATAACTCAACAAAAAATAAAGGTTCACGAAAGGTGATAGAAAATACACATCTAGAATGCACAACTACAGTGTAATCCACAAATGTAGTCACCAAAGTTGTTTCATGTGCTAGAAAAACTCAATCACGAGCAGTTTCCTAAATGTGGCTATATCTCAACAAAAAATGAAGGTTCGCGAAAGGTGATAGAAAACTAGCACTCATAATAAAAAACTATAGTGCAATCCACAATCGTAGTCACCAAAGTTGATAAATGGCCCACAAAAATGAAGGTTCGTGTAAAGAGTGGATAACTACAATGCAATCCACAATCGTAGTCACCAAAGTTGATCGATGGCCCAAGAAAATAAAGGTTTGTGAAAGACTATTAAAAACATTTGTAGAGAATGCACAACTAAGTACAATGCACAATCGTAGTCAACAAAGTTGATCGATGGCCCACGAAAAGAAAAACATGAGCAGTTACCTAAGTGTGGCTATAACTCAATAAAAAATGAAGGTTCCCAACAAGGGATAGAAAATACACCTTAGAATGCACAACTACAGTGCAATCCACAATCGTACTCACAAAAGTTTATTGATGGCCCAAAAAAACTAAAACACGAGCGATTTCCTAAATGCAGCTATAACTAAACAAAAAATGAAGGTTTGTGAAAGGCAATGGAAAATTAGCATTCATATTGCACAACTACTGTGCAATCCACAGCTATAGTCATCAAAGTTGATCGATGGCCCAAGAAAACTTAAACATAAGTGGTTACCTAAATGCGTCTATAACTAAAGAAAAAATAAAGGTTCATGAAAGGCTATAGAAAATAGACGTACATAATGGAAAAATAGAGTGCAATCCACGATCGTAGTCACCAAAGTTGATTGAAGGTCCACGAAAACTAAAATACAAGCATTTTCATAAATGCGGCTATAACTCAAAAAAAATGAAGGTTCCCAAAAAGCAATAGAAAATACGCCTATAAAATGCACAAATACAATGTAATCCACAAGTGTAGTCACCAAAGTTGATTGATAGCCCACGAAAACTCAAACTCGAGAAGTTTCCTAAATGCGGCTATAAGTCAAAAAAAAATGAAGGTTCACGAAAGGTGATGGAAAATACACATACAAAAAGGACAAATCTAGTGCAATCCACAATCGTTGTCACCAAAGTTGATCGATGGCCCACAAAAACTCAAACACAAGCGGTTTCCAAAGTGCAGCTATAACTCAACGAATAATATAGGTTCACGAAAGGTGATATAAAATACGTGTATAGAGTGCACAACTACAGTGATATCCACAATTGTAGTCACCAAAGTTGATCGATGGCCCACAAAAATTCAAACTCGAGCGATTTCCTAAATGCGGTTATAACTCAACAAAAAATGAAGGTACGGTAAAGGCCCTAAAAAATATGTGTAAAAAATGGACAACTATAGTGCAATCCACAATCGTAATCACCAACGTTGATCGATGGCGCACGAAAACTGAAACACGAGCCGTTACCTAAGTGCGGCTAGAACTCAATGAAAAATGAACTACAATGCAATCCACAATTGTAGTCACCAAAGTTGATCTATATGGCCCATGAAAACTCAAACACAATCATTTTCATAAATGTGGCTATAACTCAATAAAAACTGAAGGATCGTGAAAGGAGATTAAAAATATGCGTACAAAACAGATAAAGTCAAATCCACAATCTTAGTCACCAAAGTTGGTTGATTACCCACAAAAGCTCAAACATGAGCATGTCCTAAATGCAGCTATAACAAAACAAAAAATGAAGGTTTGTAAAAGGTGATAGAAAATACGTGTATAGAATGCACAACTACAGTGTAATCTACAAGCGGAGTCACCAAAGTTGATCGATGGCCCACAAAAATTCAAACACGCACTCAACAAAAAATGAAGGTTCATGAAAGGCGATAGAAAATTAGCTTTAATAATGCACAATTAATGTGCAATTCACAATCGTAGTCACCAAAGTTGATCGATGGCCCACGATAAATCAAACATGAGGTGTTTCCTAAATGCAGCTATAACGAGAAAAAAAATTAAGGTTTGTGAAAGGCGATAGAAAATACGCTTATACAATGCAGAACTTCAGTGCAATCCAAAACCGTAGTCACCAAAGTTGATCCTTTTCCCAAAAAAACTCAAACACTAGCAGTTTCCTAAATATGGCTATAACTCAAAAAAAAATGAAGGTTCATCAAAGGCGATAGAAAATACGTGTACAGAATGGATAACTACAGTGTAATCCACAACCGTAGTCGCAAGTGGATCGATGGCCAAGAAAAAGTCAAAAAAGAGCGGTTTGCTAAATGCGGCTATAACACAACAAAAAATGAAGGTTCGCAAAACAAGAGTATAGAATGCACAACTATAGTTTAATCCACAATCGTAGGCACCAAAGTTGATCGATGGCCAAGAAAAACTCAAACAAGAGTGGTTTCCCAAATGCGGATATAACTCGACAAGCGTAGACAACAAAGTTGATGGATGGCCCACGAAAACTCAAAGTCGAGTGGTTTTATAAATGTGGCTATAACTCAACAAAAAATGAAGGCTCACACAAGGCAATAGAAGATACGTGTACATAATGGACAACTATAGTGCAATGCGCATTCATAATCACTAAAGTGTATCGATCACCCATGAAAACTCAAAGTCGAGCGGTTTCCGGAGTGCAGCAAAAAATTAAGGTTCATGAAAGTCGATAGGAAATACGAGTATAGAATGCACATATATAGTACAAACAACAATCATAGTCACCAGAGTTGATCGATGGCCCGCAAAATCTCAAACATGAGCGGTTTCCAAATTGCGGCTATAACTCAACAAAAAATTAAGGTTCGTGAAAGACAATAGAAAGTACGCAGATAGAATGCACTATAGTGTAATCCACAAGCATAGTCACCAAAGTTGATCGATGGCCCACAAATACTGAAACTTGAGTGGTTTCCTAAATGCGGCTACAAATCAACAAAAAATAAAGCTTAGCAAAAGGTAATAGAAAATATTGGTACATAATGGACAACAACAGTGCAATCCACAATTGTAGTCACCAAAGTCGATCAATGGCCCAAGAAAACTCAAATACAAATGGATTCCTAAGTGCGGCTATAACTCAACGAAAAATGAAGGTTCACGAAAAGCGATAGAAAATAGGCGAATAGAATCTACAAGTATAGTGTAATCGACAATCATAGTCACCAAATTTTATCAATGGCCCACAAAAACTGAAACACGATCATTTTCCTATAAGTCGCTATAACTCAACAAAAAGTTAAGGTTCGTGAAAAGTGATTAAAAATATGTGTACAAAATGCACAACTAGAGATAGTACAATACAAAATTGTAGTCACCAAAGTTGATTGATAGCCCACAAAAACTCAAACATGATCAGTTTCCTAAGTGCGGCTATAACTCAACAGAAAAGGAAGGTTCGTAAAAGGCGATAGAAAATAAATGTATAGAATGCACAACTACGGTGTAATGCACAAGCGTAGTAACCAAAGTTGATGGATAGCACACGAAAACTCAAACACGAGCATTTTCCTAAATGTGGCTATAACTCAAGAAAAAATGAATGTTTACAAACGGCGATAGAAAATACACATATAGAATGGACAACAATAATTCAATCTAGAATCATAGTCACCAAAGTTGATCAATGGCCCACGAAAACTCAAAGAAGAGTGTTTCATGAGTGCAACTATAACTAAACAAAAAATAAAGGTTCGTGAAAGGTGATACGAAATAAACTATAGAGTGAACAACTAGAGTAAAATTCACAATCCTATCCACAAGTGTAGTCACCAAAGTTGATCGATGGCCCACGAAAACTCAAACCGAGCGGTTTCCTAAATATGGCTATAACTCAACAAAAAATGAAGGTTCACGAAAGGCGGTAGAAAATACACGTACAAAATCGAGAACTACAATGCAATCCACAATTGTAGTCACCAAAGTTAATCGATGGCCCAGAAAAATTCAAACATCGGCAATTTCTTAAATGTGGCTTTAACTCAACAAAAAATGAAAGTTCGCAAAAGGCTATAGAAAATACACATATAGAATGCACAACTCCAGTGTAATCCATAAGCGTCGTCACAAAAGTTGATTGATGGTCCAGTACAGTGTAATCCACAATCATAGTCACCAAGGTTGATCGATAGCCCATGAAAACTTAAACATGATCGTTTTCCTAAATGAGGCTATAACCCCAAAAAAATGAAGGTTCGTGAAAGGCAATTAAAAATATGCGTACAGAAATGACAACTTTAGTGTAAACCACAATCGTAGTCGCCAAAGTTGATCGATGGCCTGTAAAAAATCTAATTTGAGCATTTTCCTAAATAAGGCTCTAACCCAACAAAAAATGAAAGTTCGCAAAAGGCAATAGAAAATACATGTATAGAATGCAAAACTACAGTGTAATCCACAAGCGTAGCCATCAAAGTTGATGGATGGCCTACGAAAACTCAAACATGAGCGTTTTCCTAAAAAAGGCTCTAACCCAAAAAAAAATGAAGGTTTGCAAAAGGCAATAGAAAATACATGTATAGAATGCACAACAAAAGTGAAATCCACAAGTGTAGTCACCAAAGGTTATCGATGGCCCAAGAAAACTCAAACACGAGAGGTTACCTAAATGCGGCTATAACTCAAGAAAAAAATAAAGGTTCAGGAAAGCCGAGAGAAAATACTAGTACATAATGGATAAGTAGAGTGCAATCCATTAATGTTTTAACTAAATTTGATTGATGGCCCACAAAAACTCAAACACGAGTGGTTTTCTAAGTGCGGCTATAACTAAACGATAAATGAAGGTTCCCAAAAGGAAATTGAAAATATGCGTATAGAACACAAAACTGCTATGTAATTCACAATTGTAGTCACCAAAGTTGATTGATGAAACTCAAACATGAGCGGATTCCTAAGTTATAACTAACTAAAAAATGAAGGTTCAAGAAAAGAAATAGAAAATGCGCATATAGAATGCACAACTATAGTGTAATCCAAAAGTCTTTTCACCAAAGTTGATACATGGCAAACGAAAACTCAAACACGAGAATTTTTCTAAATGTGGCTATAACTCAATAAAAAATAAAGCTTCATGAAAGGCGAATAAAATTATCTGTATAGAATGCACAACTAGAGTACTATCCACAATTGGAGCCACCAAAGTTGATTGATGGTCCATAAAAACTAAAACATGAGCGGTTTCCTAAATGAGGCTATAAATCACCAAAAAAGAAAGGTGCAAAAGGCAGATGAAAACATGTGTATAGAATGAAGTTACGCGAAAGGCGATACAAAATACGCGTATAGAATGCAAAACTACAATGTATTTCACAATTGTAGGCACCAAAGTTGATTGATCCGCCCACGAAAACTCAAACACGAGTGGTTTCCTAAATGCGGCAATAACTGAACAAAAAATGAAGGTTCGCGAAAGGCAATAGAAGATATGTTAATAGAATGGACAACTACAGTGTAATCCACAAGCGTTGTCACCAAAGTTGATCGATAGCCCATGAAAACTCAAACACGAGCGATTTCCTAATTACAGCTATAACTCAAAGATAAATCAAGGTTCGTGAAAGGTGATATAAAATACGTGTAAAACTATAGTGTAAATCACAAGTGTAGTCACCAAAGTTGATTGACGACCGAAAAAAACTGAAACACGAGCAGTTTCCTACTATATTACTCAACAAAAAATGAAGGTTCACAAAAGGCGATAGAAAATTAGTGTTCATAATGCACAACTACAGTGCAATTCACAATCATAGACACGAAAATTGATCAATGTTACCTCTACTACTTCTACTTTTAAAAAAAATCAATCTTTTTCAAAAACAACTTATTTCTTCAAAAACGGACGATCTGGGTCTCTTTAGCATACGAGCACCTATAAAACCTATATTCTGGATTTTCCAAAAAAAAAAATTTGTAACTTCTATTTTTGAAGGGTTCTTGCATGTTGGTGAAAAAATAGTTTTTAAAAAAAAGATGATCTGAGTCTACTTAGAACGACATTCTCTACAGAACCCATTTCTCAGATATTTCATATTAAGATTCAAAAAAGAATTCTCTGTTACCTCTACTGCTTCTACTTCTCAAAAAAATCTATCTTTTTCCAAAACAACTTATTTTTTCAAAAACCAGACGGTCTGGGTCTCTTTAGCACATGAGCACTTATAAAACCCATCTTTTTGACTTTCCACAAAAGAATTGTTTTGTAGATTCTATTTTTGTTACCTCTACTGCTTCTACTTCTCAAAAAAATCTATCTTTTTCAAAAAACAAATGATCTGGGTCTCTTTAACATACAAGCACATATAAAACCCATATTTCGATTTTCCCAAAAAAAAATTCTTTCGGGGATTCTAATTTTGAGGGGTTCTTACATGTTGGTTAAAAATTAGTTTTTTGAAAAAAGGATGATATAGGTATACTTAGAATGAAATTCTCTACAAGACCCATTTCTCAGATTTTTCGTAAAATGATTCAAAAAATTTGCCTGTGCAACCTCTATTGTTTCTACTTTTTTTAAAAGATCCATTTTTTTAAAAACCAATTTATTTCCTTAAAAACAGATGATTTGGTCTCTTTAGCACATGAGCACCTATAAAACTTATATTCTCGATTGTTCAAAAAAAATTATTTCGTAGATTCTATTTTTGAGGGGTTTTTGCATGTTGGTAAAAATTTAGTTTTTCGAAAAAAGGACAATATGAGTCTACTTAGAACAACATTCTCTACAAAACCCATTTCTGATATATTTCATAAAAAGATTCATAAAAAGGATGATCCAGGTCTGCTTAGAATGAACATTCTCTAAAAAATGCATTTCTCAGATTTTTCATGAAAATATTCAAAAAGTTTCCTTCTATTACCTCCACAGCTATCTTTTTCAAAAATTGGATGATCTGGGTCTCTTGAGCACACAAATATCCATAAAACACATATTTTTGATTTTCCCATAAAAAATTGTTTCCTAGATTCTATTTTTCAGAGCTCTTGAATGTTGGTGAAATATTAGTTTTTCAAAAAAATGACGATTTGGGTCTACTCAGAATGACATTGTCTACAAAAGCCATTTATCCCATTTTTCATATAAAGATTCAAAAAGTTTTCCTATGTTACCTCGGAGACTCTCGCGAGAATTGTTTCGCTGGTCAACCTGTACGCTAGGATGCTGGGCTGATCATCTATGAACCAGACCTCGTGCTGCTCATGGGCTGGTAAACCTCCTAAGCGTTGGGCTGGTAAGCATCCATACCTCGTGCTAGTTGGTGGAGTGGTCATCGTCCCAACCTCGTGCTAGTTGAGTTGTTGGGTTGGTAATCATTCATTGCTTCATGCTAACTAATGCTTCTATCGCTAGCTGCTCCCACCAATAGCTATTCTCGTCTCCCTCACCTACTAGCTCTTGGAACGAACCTTTACTGCTTCTACTTTTCAAAAAAAAAAAATTCAAAAACCTATTTTTTAAATATGCGGCTATAACTCAACAAAAAATGAAGGTTCACGAAAGGCGATAGAAAATACTCATACAAAATGGACAACTACAGTGCAATCCACAATTGTAGTCGCCAAAGTTGATCGATCGCCCACGGAAACCCAAATACGACTGGGTTTCCTAAATACAGCTATCACTCAACAAAAAAATGAATGTTTGTGAAAAGTGATTAAGAATATAAGTAAAAAATACACAACTATAGTACAATGCACAATCATAGTCACCAAAGTTGAAAGATGGCCCACAAAAACTCAAACTCTAGTTGTTTCCTAAATTCGGCTATAACATAACAAAAAATAAAGGTGTTCACAAAAGGTGATAGAAAATATACGTACAAGATGAACAACTACAATGCAATCCACAATCGTACTCACCAAAGTTGATCAATGGCCAATGAAAAATCAAACATGAGTGGTTTCCTACGTGCGACTAACTCAACGAAAAATCAAGGTTCACAAAAAACGATAGAAAATATGCGTATAGAATGCACAACTATAGTGTAATCCACAACCGTATTTGCTTAAGTTGATCGATGGCCCACGAAAACTCAAATAACTGTGTTTTCATAAATGTCGTTATAATCTAACAAAAAATGATGGTTCATGAAAGGAATTAGAAAATACGCATACATAATGGACAATTACAGTGCAATCCACAATCGTAGTGAAGAAAGTTCATCAATGGGCCATGAAAACACAAACACGAGTGGCCCCTAAGTGCGGCTATAACTCAACGAAAAAATGAAGGTTTGCAAAAGGCAATAGAAAATACGTATAGAGAACGTACAAATACATTGTAATCCACAAGCGTAGTCACCAAAGTGATCGATGGTCCACGAAAACTCAAACTTGAGTAGTTTCCTAAATGCGGCTATAACTACAATAAAAAGTGAATGATCGTGGAAGGCGATAGAAAATACGAGTACATAATGGACAACTACAGTGTAATCCACCATCATAGTCACCAAAGTTGATCAATGGCCCACGAAAAACTCAAACTTTAGTGGTTTCCGAAGTGTGGCTATAACTCAGCAAAAAATGAAGGTTCGCAAAAGGTGATAGAAAATACGCGTATAGAATGCACAAGGGTAGTCACCAAAGTTGATCGATGGCCCACGAAAACTCAAACTCGAGTAGTTTCCTAAATGGGGATATAACTCAACAAAAAATGAAGGTTCGCGAAATATGATAGAAAATACGTTAACAAAATGGACAACTACAGTGCAATCCACAATCGTGGTCATGAAAGTTGATCGATGCCTCACCAAAACTCAAGCACGAGCGGTTTCCTAAGTGCAGCTATAACTCAACGAAACATGAAGATTCACGAAAGGCAACAGAAAATAAGCGTATAGAATGCACAGCAAAACTGCAATCCGGAATTGTTGTCACCAAAGTTACTTGATGGCCCACAAAAACTCACAAACGACTGTTTTCCTAAATGACACTATAACTCAACAAAAAATGAAGGTTCAAGAAAGGCGATAAAAAATATAAGTATAGAATGCACAACTACAGTGTAATCCACAAGTGTAGTAACCATAATTTATCGATGGTCCATGAAAACTCAAACACGAGTAGTTTCCTAACTGCGGCTATAACTCAACGAAAAATGAAGGTTCACGAAAGGTGATAGAAAATACGTAAATCAAATGCACAACTACAGTTTAATCCACAATTGTAGTCACCAAAGTTGATTGATGGCCCACAAAAACTCAAATATGAGCGGTTTCCTAAATGTGGCTATAACTGAACGAAAAATGAAGGTTTGCGACAGGTGACAGAAAATACACATAGAATGCACAACTATAGTGTAATCCACAATTGTAGTCACCAAAGTTGATCGATGACCCACGAAAACTCAAAGACGAGCGTTTTCCTAAATAAACAAATATTGAAGCTTCATGTAAGGCAGTTAAAATTTGTGCACAAAATGCACAAGTACAGTGTAATCCACAATTGTAGTCACCAAAGTTGATTGATGGCCAACAAAAACTCAAACACAAGCGTTTCCCTAATTGCAACTATAACTCAACATCAAATGAAGGTTTGCGAAAGGCGATAGAAAATATGAGTATAAAATGCACATTTAGAGTGTAATCCACAAGCATAGTTACCAAGTCGAAAAAAAACTCAAACACGAGCGGTTTCCTAAGTGTGGCTATAACTCAACTAGAAACGAAAGTTTGTGAAACGTGATAGAAAATATATGTACAAAATGGACAACTATAGTGCAATCCACAATCATAGTCACCAAAGTTGATCGATGGCCCACGAAAACTCAAACATGAGTAGTTTGTAAAATGCGGATATAACTCAATGAAAAATGAAGGTTCACAAAAGGCGATAGGAAATACATGTGCAGATTAGACAACTACAGTGCAATCCACAATTGTAGTCGCAAAAGTTGATGGATGGCCCAAGAAAACTTAAATACGAGTGGTTTCGTAAATACGGCTATAACTCAAAAAAAAATTAATGTTTGCGAAAAGCGATTAAAAATATGCGTACAGAATGCACAACTATAGGAAAATCCACAATCATAATCCACAATACAAGTATAGAATGCACAACTATAGTGTCATCCACAATCGTAGTCACCAACGCTGATCGAATGCCCACGAAAACTCAAACATGAGCGTTTTCCTAAATACAGACATAACTCGACAAAAAATGAAGGTTCCTGAAAGGCAATTAAAAATATGCGTACAAAATGCACAACTATGATACAATTTAGAATCGTAGTCACCAAAGTTGATTGATGGCCCAAAAAAACTCAAACATGAACAGTTTCCTAAATGAAGCTATAACTCAACAAAAAGAGAAGGTTCATGAAAAACAACAGAAAATACATGTATATTATGAACTACGACAGTGTAATCCACAATCGTAGTCACCAATGTTGATTGATGGCAACGAATACTCAAATACGAGCAGTGTTCTAAAAACAACTATAACTCAACAAAAAATGAAGGTTCACAAAAGGCGAGAGAAAATACACGTACAAAATAGACAATTACAGTGCAATCCACAATCATTGTCACCATAGTTTATCGATGGCCCACAAAAACTCAAACACGAGTGGTTTCTTAAGTGAAGCTATAACTCAACGAAAAGTTAAGGTTTGCGAAAGGCTATAGAAAATATGTGTATAAAGTGCACAACTACAGTGTAATCCACAATTTTAGTCTCCAAAGTTGATCGATATACCACAAAAACTACGAGCGTTTTTCGAAATTATAACTCAACAAAAAATGAAGGTTCGCGAAAGGCGATAGAAAATACACATATAGAATGCAAAACTACAATGTAATCCACAAGCGTAGTAACCAAATTTGATCGATGGCCCACGAAAACTCTAACTCAAGCGGTCTCCTCAATGCGGCTATAACTCAACAAAAACTAAAGCTTTGTGAAAGATGATAGAAAATATGAGTACAAAATGGACAACTGCAGTGCAATCCATAATCGTAGTCACCAAAGTTGATCAATGGCGCACGAATACTCAAACACGAGTAGTTTCTTAAGTGCAGCTATAACTCAACAAAAAATGAAGGTTCATGACAGGCGATAGAAAATACACGTGTAGAATGCACCACTACAGTGCAATCCACAATCGTAGTCATGAAAGTTGATCGATGGCTCAAAAAAACTCAAACACGAGTGTTTTACTGAGTGGGGCTATAACTCAACAAAATTTTTTTGGGAAAATAAAAAATATGGGATTTATACACGTTTATAGGAATTTTCATAGAAAGATTCAAAAAAATTGCCTTTGTTACCTCTACTACTTCTGCTTTTCAAAAAAAAAAATCTTTTCCAAGAACAACTTCTTTTTTTGAAAAATGAATGATCTGGGTGTCTTTAGAACATGAGCATCTATAAAACCCATATTTTCAATTTTTGAAAAATATATTGTTTCGTAGATTCTATTTTTGAGGGACCTTCAATGTTGATGAAAAATTAGTTTTTCGAAAAAAGGACAATATGGGTTTACTCAGAATGACATTCTCCACAAAACCCATTTCTCAGATTTTTCATAAAATAGATTCATAAAATTTGCCTCTATTACCACTACTACTACTTTTCAAAAAAATCTATCTTTTTCAAACACAACTTATTTTTTCAAAAACCGGATGATCTGGGTACCTTGAGCACACGAGTACCGATAAAACCCATATTTTTTATTTTCCCAAAAAAAAATGTTTCGTAGATTCTATTTTTGAGGGGTTCTTACATGTTGGTGAAATATTAGTTTTTTGAAAAAACAACGATCTAGGTCTACTAACAATGACATTGTTTAGAAAACCAATTTATTCCATTTTTCCTAAAAAGATTCAATTTTTTTGCCTATGTTACCTCTACTGCTTCTACTTCTTAAAAAAGTCTAATTTTTTCAAAAACTTATCTTTCCAAAAAATGGACGATCCGGGTCTCTTTAGCACACAAACACCTATAAAACGGATATTTTTGATGTTCCAAAAAAAAAATGTTTCCTAGATTCTATTTTTGAGGGGTTCTTGCATGTTGGTGAAAAATTAGTTTTTCGAAAAAGGGACGATTTGGGTCTACTCAGAACGACATTCTCTACAAAACCCATTTGTCAAATTTTTCATAAAAGGATTCAAAAAAATTGTCCATATTATTCTACTACTTAAATTTTCCAAAAAAAACCTATTTTTTTGAAAAACGAGTAATTTTTTCGAAAAACGGATGATTTGAGTCTTTTTAGCACATAGGCACCTATAAAACCCATATTTTTTATTTTCCCAAAAAAAATTGTTTCCTAGATTCTATTTTTGAGGGGTTCTTGCATGTTGGTGAAAAATTAGTTTTCCAAAAAAAGACGATTTGGGTCTTCTCATAACGGCATTCTCTAAAAAACCCATTTCTCAAACTTTTCATAAAAAGATTCAAAAAATTTGCCTCTATTACCTCTACTGCTTCTACTTTTCAAAAAAATCTATATTTTTCAAAAACAACTTATTTTTTCAAAAATCGGACGATCAGGGTCTATTGAGCACACAAGCACCTATAAAACTCGTATTTCGATTTTCCCAAAATAATTTTTTTTCATAGATTCTATTTTTGGGGGTTCTTGCATCTTGGTGAAAAATTAGTTTTTCAAAATAAGTATGACTACGATTGTAGATTGCACTATAGTTTTTCTATTTTGTACGTTTAGTTTCCATTGCCTTTCGCGAACCTTAATTTTTTTTTGTGTTATAGCCGCATTTAGGAAACTGCTTGAGTTTGTGTTTTCGTGGGCCATCAATCAACTTTGGAGACTACGCTCATGGATTATACTGTAGTTGTGCAATCTATACACGTATTTTCTATCACCTTTCGCGAACCTTCATTTTTTGTTAAGTTATATAGTCGCATTTAGGAAACCGGTCGTGTTTGTGTTTTCATGGACCATCAATCAACTTTAGTGACTATGAATATTGATTGCACTATAGTTGTCCATTCTACACACGTATTTTCTATCATCTTTTGTGAAACTTCATTTTTTGTTGAGTTATAGTCGCATTTATGAAAATGCTCATGTTTCAGTTTTTGTGGTCCATCGATTGACTTTGGTGACTACAATTGTGGATTGCTTTATAGTAGCCCATTCTTTACGTGTATTTTCTATCACCTTTTGCGAACCTTCATTTTTTGTTGAGATATACCCCCATTTAGCAAACTGCTCGATTTTGGGTTTTCATGGGCCATATATCAACTTTGGTGACTACACTTGTGGATTACATTGTAGTTTTGTATTTTATAGGTGTAGTTTCTATCGCCTTTTGCGAACCTTCACCTTTTGTTGAGTTTTTTGTCAGCCATCGATAAACTTTGGTAACTACGATTGTGGATTACACTATAGGTGTGCATTCTATACATGTATTTTCACCAACATGCAAGAACCCCTAAAAAATAGAATCTACAAAACAATTTTTTTTGGGAAAATTGAAAACTTAGGTTTTATAGGTGCTCGTTTGCTCAAAAGGCCCTAATCATCCATTTTTTGACAAAATAAGTTGTTTTTGAAAAAGATAGATTATTTTGAAAAGTAGAAGCAGTAGAGGTAACAAAGACAAATTTTTTGAATCTTTTTATGAAAAATTTGAGAAATAAGTTTTGTACAGAATGTCATTCTAACTAGACCCAGATCGTCCTTTTTTCGAAAAACTATTTTTTCACCAACATGCGAGAACCCCTCAAAAATAGAATCCACAAAACAATTTATTTTTGGGAAAATCAAAATATGGGTTTTATATGTGATCGTATGCTAAAGAGACCTAGATCGTCCGTTTTTTGAAAAAATATAAGAAATGGATAGATTTTTTTGAGAAGTAGAAGTAGTAAAGGTAACATAAGCAATTTTTTTGAATCTTTTCATGAAAATATGAGAAATGGGTTTTGTGGAGAATGTAGTTTTGAGTAGAACAAAATCTTCCTTTTTTCGAAAAGCTAATTTTCACCAACATCCAAGAACTCTCAATAAATAGAATCTAATAAACAATTTTTTTGGGGAAAATTGAAAATATGGATTTTATAAGTGCTTGTGTTCTAACGATGTCCAAATCGTCCATTTTTTGAAAAAATAAGGTGTTTTTGTAAAAGATATATTTTTTTGAGAAGTAGGAGCAGTAGAGGTAACAGAGGGAAAATATATGAGAAATGGGTTTTGTAGAGAATGTCGTTCTGAGTAGACTTACATCGTCCTCTTTTTGAAAAACTAATTTTTCACCAACATGCAAGAACACCTCAAAAATAGAATCTACGAAACAATTTTTTTTGGAAAATCAAAGATATAGGTTTTATAGGTGCTCGTGTGCTAAAGAGACTCAGATCATCTATTTTTTGAAGAAATAAGTTGCTTTGAAAAAGATAGATTTTTTTGAAAAGTAGAAGCAGTAAAGGTAACAAAGGCAAAATTTTTGAATCTTTTTATGAAAAATCTGAGAAATTGGGTTTTTTAGATAATGTCGTTCAGAGTAGATCTAGATCATCCTTTTTTCGAAAAACCAATTTTTCACCAACATGCAAAAGCTCTTTTAAAATAAAATCTATGAAACAATTTTTTTTTGGAAAATCGAAATATGGGTTTTATAGGTGTTCGTACTCAAGGGACCCTAATCGTTTTTTTTTGTTGAAAAAATTAGATGTTTTTGATAAAAATAGACTTTTTAAAAAAGAAGTAGTAGAGGTAACAGATCCAAACTTTTTGAATGTTTTTATGAAAAATCTGAAAAATGGGTTTTGTAGAAAATGTCATTCTGAGTACACCCAGATTGTCTAGTTTTTGAAAAAAATATTTTTCACCAACTTGCTCAAAAAAAGAATCTATGAAACAAGTTTTTTGCAATAATAAAATATATCGGTTTTATAGGTGCTCGTGTGCTGAAGAGACCCAAATTGTATGTTTTTTGAAAAAATAAGTTTTATTAGAAAAAAATAGATTTTTTTGAAAAGTAGAAGCAGTAGAGGTAATAGAGGCAGATTTTTTGAATCTTTTTTATGAAAAGTCTGACAAATGGGTTTTGTAGCGAATGTCATTCTGTGTAGAAGCCCTCAAAAATAGAATCTATGAAACAATATTTTTTGGGAAAATCGATAATATGGGTTTTATAGATGCTCATGTTGTAAAGAGTCCCAGATTGTCCTTTTGTTAAAAAATAAGTTGTTGAAAAAGATAGATTTTTTTGAAAAGCAGAAGCAATAGAGGTAACAGAGGCAAAAAATTTAAATCTTTCTATGAAAAATTCTATACACGTGTATAAAAACCATATTTTTTATTTTCCCACAAAAGATTTGTTGAGTTAGCCCCACTTAGTAAAACGCTTATGTTTGAGTTTTCATGGGCTATCGATGGTGACTATGATTTTGGATTACATTGTAGTTGTGCATTCTATACGTGTATTTTCAATCGCCTTTCACGAACCTTCATTTTTCGTTGAGTTATAGCCACACTTAGGAAACTGCTCGTGTTTGAGTTTTCGTGCGCCATTCATCAACTTTGGTGACTACAATAGCGGATAGTACTGTAGTTGTCAATTTTGTATGTATATTTTCTATCGCCTTTCTCGAACCTTCATTTTTTGTTGAGTTATAGCCGCATTTAGGAAACTGCTCATGTTTGAGTTTTTTTAGGCCATTAATCAACTTTGATGACTGTGATTGAGGATTGTACTATAATTGTCCATTTTGTATTTGTATTTTCTATCACCTTTTGTGAACCTTCTTATTTTATTGAATTATAGTTATATTTAGGAAACCGCTTGTATTTGAGTTTTCGTCGGCCATCAATCAACTTTGGTGACTACGATTGTGGATTACACTGTACTTATTCATTCTATACACATATTTTCTATCGCCTTTCACGAACCTTCATTTTTTGTTGAGTTATAGCTGCATTTAGAAAACCGCTCATGTTTGAGTTTTTGTGGGCCACCAATCAACTTTGGTGACTATTATTTTAGATTGTACTTAGGAAAGCACTCGTGTTTGAGTTTTCGTGGGCCATCTATCAACTTTGGTGACTACGATTGTGGATTACAATGTAGTTGTGCAGTCTATAGGCATATTTCCTATGACCTTTCAAGAACCTTCATTTTTTGTTGAATTATAGCCACACTTAGGAAACTGCTCGTGTTTGAGTTTTCGTGAACCATTGATCAACTTTGGTGACTATGATTATGGATTGCACAATAGTTTTCAATTCTATATGCGTACTTTTTATCACCTTTCATGATCACACCTTCATTTTTTGTTGAGTTATAGCCTTATTTAGGAAACCGGTCGTATTTCAGTTTTACTGGGCCATCGATCAACTTTGGTGACTATGATTGTGGATTGTATATTAGTAGTGCATTCTGTACACATATTTTTAATCACTTTTCACAAACATTCATATATTTGGTGACTACGCTTGTTAATTACACTGCAGTTATTATGCATTCCATATGTGTATTCTCTATCAACTTTTGCAAACCTTCATTTTTTTTTTAGTTATGGCCGCAATTAGCAAACCACTCATGTTTGATTTTTTGTGATCCATCGATGCACTTTGGTGACTATGATTGTGGATTGTACTACAGTTGTGCATTCTGTATGCATATTTTTAATCGCGTTTCAAAAACCTTTATAAATTGTTGAGTTATAGCCGCATTTAGGAAAATGCTCGTGTTTGAGTTTTCTTGGGCCATCTATCAACTTTGGTGACTACAATTGTGGATTGCACGGTAGTTGTATCTTCTATACGCGTATTGTCTATCACCTTTAAGGAACCTTCATTTTTCGTTGAGTTATAGCCGCACTTACGAAACCAGTTATGGTTGTGTTTTTATGGGCCACTAATAAAATTTTGTGACTACGATAGTGGATTGTACTGTACTTTTGCATTTTGTACGCATATTTTTAATCACCTTTCACGAACCTTAAATTTTTGCTGAGTTATAGGTGCATTTAAAAATCCCCTCGTGTTTGAGTTTTCGTGTGCCATCGATTAAGTTTGGTTACTATGATTGTGCATTACACTGTAGTTGTTCATTCTATACATGTATTTTCTATAGCCTTTCAAGAACCTTTATCTTTTGCTGAGTTATAGCTGCATTTATGAAATTGCTCATGTTTGAGTTTTTGTGGCTGATCGATCAACTTTGATGACTACGATTGTGTATTGTACTATCGTTGTGCATTCAATATGCATATTTTTAATTGCCTTTCATGAACCTTCATTTTTTGTTGAGTTATAGCCGCATTTAGGAAAACGCTCTTGTTTGAGTTTTTGTGGGCCATCAATCAACTTTGGTGACTACAATTATGGATTGAACTGTAGTTCTCCATTTTGTACACGTATTTTCTATCACGTTTCGTGAACCTTCATTTTTCGATGACTTGTAGCCGCATTTAGGAAACCCCTTGTGTTTGAGTTTTCGTGGGCCATCAATCAACTTTGGTGACTACAATTGTGGATTGCACTGTAGTTGTCAATTCTATATGCGTATTTTCTATTGCCTTTCATGAACCTTTATTTTTTGTTGCGTTATAGCTGCATTTACAAAACCACTCATTTTTTAGTTTTCATGGGCCATTGATCAACTTGCGTGACTACAATTGTGGATTGCATTGTAGTGCCTTGTCTACGCGTATTTTTTGTTGCTTTTCACGAACACTCATTTTTCTTTGAGTTATAGCCACATTTAGGAAACCACTCGTGTTTTAGTTTTCGAGGGCCATCAATCAATTTTGGTGACTAGGATTGTAGATTACACTGTAGTGCATTATGAACGCTAATTTTCTATCAGCTTTCTCGAATCTTCATTTTTTGTTGAGTTATAGCCGCATTTAGGAAATTGCTCTTGTTTAAGTTTTTGTGGGCCATCAATCAACTTTGGTCACTACACTTGTTGATTACACTGTAGTTGTGCATTTTGTATGCATTTTTTCTATCGCCTTTCACGAACCTTTATTTTTTATTTAGTTATAGCCTCGTTTAGGAAAATGCCAGTGTTTGAGTTTTTCGAGGGCCATCAATCAACTTTGGTGACTATGATTGTGGATTGTACTGTAGTTGTTTATTTTGTACACGTATTTTCTATCGCCTTTCATGAACCTTTAGTTTTCATTGAGTTATAGACGCATTTAGGAAACAACTCGTCTTTGAGTTTTTGTGGGCCACTGATCAACTTTGGTTAGTACGATTGTGGATTGTACTGTAGTTGTGCGTTTTATACTCATATTATAGCCTTTCGTGAACCTTCATATTTTTTTTTTCAGTTATATCTGAATTTATGAAACTGCTCGTGTTTGAGTTTACATGGGCCAACCATCAACAATGGTGACTACGATTGTGGATTGTATTGTAGTTGTGCATTTTGTACGCATATTTTTAATTGCCTTTCACGAACATTCATTTTTTTTGAGTTATAGCCGCATTTAGGAAAATGCTTGTGTTTGAATATTTCGTGCGCCATCGATTAACTTTTCTCACTATGATTATGGATTACACTCTAGTTGTGCATTGTATATGTGTATTTTCTTTTGCCTATCGCGAGCCTTCATGTTTTGTTGAGTTATAGCCACATTTAGAAAATCGCTTGTGTTTGAGTTTTCATAGAGAATGCACAACTACAGTGTAATTGACAATACACGTAAAGAAACAACAACTATAGTGCAATCCATAATCGTAGTCACCAAAGTTGATCGACGAAAACTCAAACACTAGTAGTTTTCTAAATGCGGCTATAACTCAACAAAAATGAAGGTTTAGGAAAGGCAAAATAAAATACGTGTATAGAATGGACAACTAGAATGCAATCCACAATCTTAGTCACAAAAGTTGATAGAAGGCCCAAGAAAACTCAAACACGAAAAGTTTCCTAAGTGTGGCTATAACTCAACAAAAAATGAAGATTCACAAAAGACAATAGAAAATATGTGTAAATCCACAAGTGTAGTCAGCAAAGTTGATCGATGGCCCACAAAATCTTAAACTCAAACATGAGCGGTTTCCTACGTGCGGCTATAACTAAAAAAAATGAAGGTTCACAAAAGGCGATAGAAAATACATGTATAAAATGCACAACTACAGTGTAATTGACAAGTGTACTCAACAAAGTTGGTCGATGGCCCACGAAAACTCAAACTCGAGTGGTTTCCTAAATGCGGCTATAACTAAACAAAAAATGAAGGTTCCAAAAAGATGATAGAAAAAACACATGTGGAATGCACTACTACAATGTAATCCACAAGTATGGTCACCAATGTTGACCTATGGCCCATGAAAAGTCAAACTCAAGCGGTTTGCTAAATGCAGGTATAACTCAACAAAAAATGAAGGTTTGTGAAAAGCAATAGAAAATATGCATGCAAAATGGACAACTACATGTAGTCCACAATTGTAGTCACCAAAGTAGATCGATGGCCCAAGAAAATTCAAACACTGGTGGTTTCCTAAATGCAAATATAACTCAATGAGAAATGATGGTTCATGAAAGCCGATAGAAAATACACATATAGAATGGACAAATACTATACAATCCACAATCATAGTAGCTAACGTTGATCAATGGCCTACGAAAACTCAAACACAAGCGGTTTCCTAAGTACGACGATAACTAAATGAAAAATGAAGGTTAGCGAAAGGCAATAGAAAATATACGTATAGAATGCACAACTACAATATATTCCACAAACGTAGTCACCAAAGTTGATCGATGGTCCACGAAAACTCAAACACGAGCATTTTCCTAAATGCGGCTATAAGTGAACAAAAAATGAATGTTCGTGAAATGAAATTAAAATATGCGTATACAATGCATAACTACAGTACAATCCACAATCGTAGTCACCAAGATTCATGGGTTGACAAAATGGTCTCAAACATGAGTGGTTTCTTAAATGCTGCTATAACTCAAAAAAAATTAAGGTTCACGAAAGGCGATAGAAAATATGTGTATAGAAAACACAACTACAGTGTAATCCACAATCGTAGTCACCAAAGTTCATTGATGGTCCAAAAAAACTCAAACATGAGCGGTTTCATAGTGCGGCTATAACTCAATGAAAAATGAAGGTTTTTAAAAGGAAATATAAAATAGGTGTATAGAATACAAAACTATAATGTAATCCACAATCGTAGTCACCAAAGTTGATCGATGGCCTATGAAAACTCAAACTTCAGTGGTTTACTAAATGTGGCTATAACTCAACAAAAAATGAATGTTCACGAAAGGCGATAGAAAATACATGTAAACAATGGATAAATACAATGCAATCCACAATCGTAGTGACCAAAGTTGATTGATGGCCCACAAAAACTTAGACATGAGTGGTTTTGTAAATAAGGCTATAACTCAACAAGAAATGAAAGTTAGTGAAAGGCAATAAAGAATATATGTACGGAATGGACAACTATAGTGCAATGCACAATTGTAGTCACCAAAGTTGATTGATGGCCCACAAAAACAAATACATGAGTAGCTTTTTAAATGTGGCTATAACTCATTAAAAAAATAAAGTTTCGTGAAAGGCAATAGAAAATGAACATATAGAATCTACAAATACTACAATCCACAAGTATAGTCACCAAAGTTGATCGATGGCCCAAGAAAACTCAAACTCGAGCGGTTTCCTAAATATGGCTATAACTCAACAAAAGTTGAAGATTCGCGAAAGGCGATAGAAAATACACATACAAAATGGAAAATTATAGTGCAATCCATAATTGTAGTCACCAAAGTTTATTAATGGCCCATGAAAAACTTAAAGATGAACGGTTTCCTAACTGCAGCTATAACTCAACAAAAAATGAAGGTTCGCGAAAGGCGATAGGAAATACATATATAGAATCTTTGTACAACTATAGTGTAATCCACAATCCTAGTCACAAAAGTTGATCGATAGCCCACGAAAAAACTCAAACACGAGCATTCCCCTAAATGCGGCTATAACTCCAGAAAAATGAAGGTTCATGAAAGGCAATTAAAAATATGCGTACAAAATGCACAACTACAGTACAATCCATAATCCTAGTCAGCAAATTTCATCGATGGCCCACAAAAAGTAAAACATGAGCGGTTTCCTAACTGCGGCTAAAACTCAACAAAAAATAAAGTTTCAATAAGGCGATAGAAAATACACGTATAGAATGCAAAACTATAGTGTAATCCACAAGCGTAGTCACCAAATTTGATCGATGGCAAACAAAAACTCGACCACAAGTTGTGTTTTAAATGTGGCTATAACTCAAATAAAAATGAAGTTTCACAAAAGGTGATAGAAAATATCCATACAAAACACACAAAGTTCTACAGTGAAATCATAGTCACCAAAGTTGATCGATGGCCCACGAAAATTGAAAGATGAGAAGTTTCCCAAATGCAGCTATAACTCAACAAAAAATGAAAAATTCACAAAAGGCAGTAGAAAATACACGTATAGAATGGACAACTACAATGCAATCTACAATCGTAGTCACCAAAATTGATTGATGGCCCATGAAAACTCAAATACATGTGTGTTCCAATGTGAAGCTATAACTCAACGAAAAAAGAAGTTTCGTGAAAGGCGATAGAAAATAAGCGTATAGAATGTACAGCTAAAGTGTAATCCAAAATTGTAGTTACCAAAGTTGATCAATTGAAGACAAAAACTCAAACACGAGCATTTTCTTAAATGTGGCTATAACTAAACAAAAAATAAAAGTTTGCGAAAGGTTATAGAAAATATATGCAAAGAATACACAACTATAGTGTAATCCACAATTGTAGTCATCAAAGTTGATTGATGCTCCACGACAACTCAAACTTGAGCTTTTTCCTAAATGCGGGTATATCTAAAAAAAAATGGACAACTACAATGCAATCCACAGTCATAGTCACCAAAGTTGATCGATGGTCCACAAAAACTCAAACATGAGCATTTTCCTAAATGTGGGTATATCTAAAAAAAAATTGAAGGTTCAGCGATTAAAACTCTGCGTACAAAATGCACAACTATAGTACAATCCAAATTTGTAGTCACCAAAGTTGATCGATGGGCCAAAAAAACTCAAACATGAGAGGTTTCCTAAATGCGGCTATAACTCAAAAAAAAATAAAGTTTCATGAAAGGCAATAGAAAACACGCGTATAGAATTCAAAACTATACAGTGTAATCCACAAGCGTAGTCACCAAGGTTGATCGATGTCCCATAAAAAATCAACCTCAAGTGGTTTCTAAATGCGGCTATAACTCACCAAAAAATGAAGGTTTGTGAAAGGTAATAGAAAATACATGTATAGAATGGACAACTACAGTGATATCCACAATCGTAGTCACCAAAATTGATCGATGGACCATGTAAACTCAAACACGAGTGGTTTCCTAAGTGTCACAATAACTCAACAAAAAATGAAGGTTCGTGAAAGACAATAGAAAATACATGTATAAAATGCACAATTGTAGTGTAATCCATAGTCATAGTCACCAAAGTTGATTGATAGTCCACAAAAACTCAAACACGAGCATTTTCTTATATACGGCTATAGCTCAAGAAAAAATGAAGGTTCACGAAAGGCGATAGAAAATTTACGTTCATAATGCACAATTACAATGGAATCCACAATCATTGTCACCAAAGTTGATCAATGGCCAATGAATACTCAAACACGAGCGGTTTCCTACATGTGGCTATAACTCAACAAAAAATGAAGGTTCACAAAAGGTGATAGAGAAGACGCGTATAGAATGCAAAACTATAGTGTAATCCACAATCGTAGTCACCAAAGTTGATCGATGGCCCACAGAAACTCAAACAAGAGTGTTTTTCGTAAATGCGTCTATAACCCTACAAAAAATGAAGGTTCGTGAAATGTCATGGAAAATACACATACAAAATGGACAACTAAAGTGCAAGTCACAATCATAGTCAAGAAAGTTGATCGATGGCCAACGAAAAAACTCAAACACGAGCGGCTTCTAAGTGCAACTATAACTAAATAAAAAATGAAGGTTTGTGAAAGGCGATAGAAAATTAGCATATAGAATGCACAACTATAATGTAATCCACAATCGCAGTTACCAAAGCTGATCGATAAACCACTTAAACTCAAATGCGAGGGGTTTCCTAAATATGGCTATAACTCTACAAAGAATGAAGTTTCGCTTAAGGGGATAGGAAATATGCATATAGAATCGACAACTATAGTATAATCCAAAAGCTTACTCACCAAAGTTGATCGATGGCCCACTAAAACTCAAACTTGAGTAGTTTCCTAAATTTTGCTATAACTAAAACAATAAATGAAGGTTCGCTAAACTCGATAGAAAATACACGTACAAAATGGACAACTACAATTCAATCCACAATCATGGTCACCAAAGTTGATTGATGGCCCTCAAAAATTCAATCATGATCGTTTTCCTAAGTGTGGCTATAACTTAGTGAAAAATGAAGTTTCACAAAAGGCGATAGAAAATACGCGTATAGAATGCACAACCATAGTGTAATCCACAACTGAAGACACCGGAGTTGATCCATGGCCCATGAAAACTCAAACTCGAGCAGTTTCCTAAATGAGGCTATACCTCAACAAAAAGTGAAGTTTGCGAAAAGGGATAAAACGTGGTTGTGCATTCTATACACCTATTTTCTATAGCCTTTTGCGACCCTTAATCATTGAGTTATAATTGCGCTTAGGAAACCATTTGTGTTTGAGTTTTCCTGGGCCATTGATCAACTTTGGTGACTACGCTTGTGGATTACACTATAGTTGTGCATTCTATATGGTTATTTTCTAGCCTTTTGTGAACCTTCATTTTTTGTTAAGCTATAGCCAGAATTTGGAAACCGCTCATGTTTGAGTTTTTGTGGGCGATCGATCAACTTTGATGACTAAGATTGTGGATTGTACTGTAGTTGTACATTCTATACTCGATTTCCTATCGACTTTTGTGAACCTTCATGTTTTGTTTAGTTCTAACTGCACTCAGGAAACTGCTCATCTTTATGTTTACCTGGGCCATCGATCAACTTTGGTGACTACGACTGTGGATTGCACTGTAGTTGTCCATTTTGTACGCGTATTTTCTATTGCTTTTTGTGAGCCTTCATTTTTTGTTGAGTTATAGCCGCATTTCGAAACCCGCTCAAGTCTGAGTTTTCATGGCCCATCAATCAACTTTGGTTTTGGTGACTACACTTCTTGATTATTTTTAATTCTTTCACGAACCTTCATTTTCTGTTGAGTTATAGCTGCAGTTAGGAAACCGGTCATGTTTGAGTTTTTGTGGGCCATCAGTCAACTTTGTTGACTACAATTGTGGAATGTACTGTAGTTATGCATTTTGTACACATATTTTTACTCACCTTTTACTCACCTTTATTTTTTGTTGAATTATAGCCGCATTTAGCAAAAAACTCGTATTTGAGTTTTCGTGGGCCATTTATGAAGTTTGATCACTATGATTGTGGATTATAATACTGTAGTTGTGCATTCTATACGCTTATTTTCTATTGCCTTTATTGAACCTTCATTTTTGGGTTAGTTATAGCCGCAGTTAGGAAACTGCGTGTGTTTGAATTTTGTGGGCCATCGATCAACTTTGTTGACTAAGATTGTGGATTGCACTATAGTTGTAGATACTGTACGTGTATTTTCTATCGCCTTTCGTGAACATTCATTTTTCTTGAGTTATAGCCGCATTTAAGAAACTGCTCGAGTTTGAGTTTTTATGGGTCGTCGATCAACTTTGGTTACTACAATTGTGGATTGCACTGTAGTTTTCAATTTTGTACGCAATTTTTTTAGCACCTTTCGCAAACCTTTATTTCTTGTAGAGTTATAGCTGCATTTAGACAACCGCTCGTGTTTGAGTTATGGTAGCCCATGTCCCGATATAAACTTTGACTCGATTTATGGATTGTCTTTACGTAGTTGTGCATTTGTCACGCATATTTTAAATTACGCTTAAACAAACCTTTATTTTTAGTTGAGTTATAGCTGCATTTAGGAAAACGCTCGTGTTTCAGTTTTCGTGCGCCATCGATTAACTTTGGTGACTACGATTGTGGATTGCACTGTAATTGTCCATTCTGTACGCGTGTCGCGAAGCTTCATTTTTTTTTTAGTTATAGCTGCATTTAGGAAACCACTCATGTTTGAGTTTTTGTGCGCCATCGATCAACTTTGGTGACTACGATTATGGATTACACTGTAGTTGTAGTATAGTTTCGCGTTATGTATGCATATTTTTAATCGCCTTTTAGGAACCTTTTTTTTTTATTTGAATTATAGCCGCATTTAGGAAAATGCTCGTGTTTGAGTTTTCAAGGGCCATCAATAAACATTTGTGACTACGTTTTTGGATTACACTGTAGTTGTGCATTCTATACGCGTATTTTCTATTGCTTTTCATGAACCTTCTTTTTTTGTTGTGTTATAGGCAGGCACATTTAAGAAACTGGTCATGTTTGAGTTTTTGTGGGCCATCAATTAACTTTGGTGAATACGATTGTGGATTGTATTGTAGTTGTGCATTATGTACACATATTTTTAATTACCTTTTATGAACATTAATTTTTTGTGTTATAGCCACATTTAGGAAAAGGCTCATGTTTCAGTTTTCGTGGGCCATCGATCAACTTTGGTGACTATGATTGTGGATTCCACTGTAGTTGTCCATTCTATACGTGTATTTTCTATCACTTTTTGTGAACCTTCATTTTTTGTTGAGTTATAGCCGCATTTAGGAAACTGCTGGAGTTTGAGTTCTCGTGGGCCATCGATCAACTTTAGTGACTACACTTGTGGATTATACTGTAGTTGTGCAATCTATACTGGTAATTTCTATCACTTTCCCCAAATAGAATATACGAAACAATTTGTTTTGGGAAAATAAAAAAATATGGGTTTTATAGGTGCTTGTGTGCTAAAGAGAACCAGATCATCTGTTTTTTGAAATTATTTATTTTTGAAAAAGATAGATATTTTTGAAAAGTGGAAGCAGTAGAGTTAAAGGTAAATTTTTTGCATCTTTTAATGAAAAGTCTGAGAAATGAGTTTTTTAGAGAATGTCAGTCTAAGTGGTCTAGATCATCTTTGTTTTGAAAAACTAATTTTTCACCAACATGCAAAAACACCTCAAAAGTAGAATCTACAAAACAATTTTTTTTGGGAAAATAAAAAAGATGGGATTTATAGGAGCATGTGCTAAAGAGACCCAGATCGTTCGTTTTTCTGAAAAATAAGTTATTTTTGAAAAAGATAGATTTTTTTGAAAAGTAGTAGTAGAGGTAACAAAACCAAATTTTTTGAATCTTTTGATGAAATATCTAAGAAAATGGGTTTTGCACAAAATGTTATTCTGATTAAACATAGATCATCCTTTTCCGAAAATCTAATTTTTCACCAACATGCAAAAACCCCTCAAAAATAGAATCTATGAAACAAACTTTTTTTTCTAAATCGAAATATGGGTTTTGTAGGTGCTCGTGTGCTAAAGTGAACTAGATTGTCTGTTGTTTGAAAAAATAAGATGTATTGAAAAGAGATTTTTTTGAAAACTAGAAGCAGTAGAGGTAATAGAGGCAAATTTTTTGAATATTTTTATAAAAAATCTGAGAAATGAGTTTTGTAGAGAATGTCGTTTTGAGTAGACCTATTTTCGAAAAACTAATTTTTCACCAACATGCTAGAACCCCTCAAAAGTAGAATCTACGAAACAAGTTTTTTGGGAAAATCAAACATATGGGTTTTATAGTTGCCCATGTGCTAAAAATACCCAGATCGACTGTTTTTTCAAAAAATTATTTGTTCTTCAAAAACATAGATTTTTTTTGAAAAGTTGAAGCAATAGACATAACAAAGATAATTTTTTTGAATCTTCTAATGAAAAATATGACAAATGGGTTCTGTAGAGAATGTTGTTCTAAGTAGACCCAGATCGTCCTTTTTTCAAAAAACTAAATTTTCACCAACATGCAAGAACCCCTCAAAAATAGAATCTACGAAACAATTTTTTTTGGGAAAATAAAACATATTGGTTTTATAGATACTCGTGTGCTCAAGAGACCCAATTCATTTGGTTTTTGAAAAAAATAGTTTTTTTGAAAAGTAGAAGCTATGGGTAACAGAGGCAAATTTTTAAAATCTTTTTATAAAAAATCTGAGAGATGGGTTTTGTAGATAATGTCGTTCTGAGTAGACCCAGATCATCCTTTTTTTTCGAAAAACTAATTTTTCAACAACATGCAACAACCCCTCAAAAATAGAATCTACAAAACAATTTTTTTTGGAAAAATCGAAATATGGCTTTTATAGGTGCTCATGTGCTAAAGAGACCCAGATCGTCTGTTTTTTGAAAATATAAGTTATTTTTGAAAAAGATAGTTTTATTTTTCAAAAGTACAAGCTGTAGAGGTAACTAAGGCAATTTTTTTGAATCTTTTAATGAAAAATCTCAGAAATGGGTTTTATAGAGAATGTGATTTTGAGTAAATTCAGATCGTCTTTTTTTTTTAAAACTAAAATTTCACCAACATGCAAGCACCCATGAAAAATAGAATCTACGAAACAATTTTTTTTTTGAAAAGTAGAAGTAGTAGAGATAAAAAAGACAAGTTTTTTGAATCTTTTTTTGAAAAATTTGACAAATAGGTTTTGTAAAGAATGTTGTTCTGAGTAGACCTAGTTCGTCCTCTTTTCAAAAAACTATTTTTTCACCAACATGCAAGAACCCCTCAAAAATAGAATCTATGAAACAATTTTTTTTGGAAAAATAAAAAAATATCGGTTTTATAGATACTCGTGTGCTCAAGAGACCTAGATCGTCCGGTTTTTGAAAAACTAAGTTATTTTTCAAAAGTAGAAGCTATGGAGGTAACAAAGGAATTCTTTTTATGAAAAAGCTGAGAGATAGGTTTTGCAGAGAATGTCGTTTCGAGTAGACCCAGATCGTCCCTTAATATTTTTTCTACAACGTGCAAGAACCCCTAAAAAATAGAATCTATAAAATAATTATTTTTGGAAAAATTGAAATATGGTTTTTATAGGCACGTGCCAGTGTGCTAAAGAGACCTAGATCATCCGTTTTTGGAAAAAATAATTTATTCTTGAAAAAGATAGTTTTTTTTTAAAAGTAGTAGTAAGGTAACAAAGGTAAATTTTTTGAACCTTTTTATGAAAAATCTAAGAAATCGGTTTTGTAGAGAATGTCATTCTGAGTAGACCTAGATTGTCATTTTCTACAAAAATTAACTTTTCACCAACATGCAAGAACCCCTCTAAAATCGAGCTTGTAGTTGTACATTATCAACGCTAATTTTTCATCGCCTTTCATGAACCTTCATTTTTTGTTGACTTGTGAATTTTATATGCGTATTTTCTATCAACTTTCGTGATCCTTCATTTTTTGCTAAGTTATAACCGTATTTAGGAAAAAACTCATGTTTGAGTTTTTCTGGGCTATCAATCAACTTTGGTGACTCCGATTGTGGATTACACTGTAGTTGTGTATTCTATACACGTGTTTTCTATCACCTTTCGTGAACCTTCCTTTCTTGTTGAGTTATAGCCGCATTTAGGATGCCGCTCATGTTTTAGTTTTTGTGGGCCATCAATCAACTTTGGTGACTACAATTGTGGATAGTACTGTAGTTTTACATTCTATACGAATATTTTTACTCGCCTTTCATAAAGCTTTATTTTTTTTTTGAGTTATAGCTGCATTTAGCAAAACGCTTGTGTTTGAGTTTTGGTTGGCCATCTATAAACTTTGTTGACTACAATTGTGGATTACATTGTAGTTGTGCATTCTATATGTGTATTTTCTATTTCCTTTCTTGAACCTTCATTTTTTGGTTAGTTATAGTTGCATTTAGAAATCCGCTCGTGTTTGAGTTTTTTGTGGGCCATCGATCAACTTTGGTGACTACGATTGTCAATTACATGGTAGTTGTACATTCTATATGAGAATTTTCAATCTCCTTTCGGAAACCTTCAAATTTCGTTGAGTTATAGCCGCACTTAGAAAACCGCTCGTGTTTGAGTTTTCATGGGCCATCAATCAACTTTAGTGACGACATTATTCGATTGCACTATAACTTAACAAAAAATGAAGGTTTGCAAAAACATATAGAAAATATGCGTATAGAATGCACAACTACAATGTAATCCACAAGTGTAGTCACCAAAGTTGACCGATGACCAACGAAAACTTAAACTCGAGTGGTTTCCTAAATGCAGGTATAACTCAATAAAAAATGAAGTTTTCGCAAAGGCGATAGAAAATACATGGAAACTCAAACACGAACGGTTTCCTATATGCTATACGTCAACAAAAAATGAAGATTCATGAAAGGTGATAGAAAACACGCGTATAAAATGCACAACTATAGTGTAATCCACAATCGTAGTCACCAAAATTGATCGACGACCCATGAAAACTCAAACACAAGTGTTTTTAAATGTGGCTATAATTCAGAAAAAAATTAATGTTCCTAAAAGGTGATGAAAATAATGTGTACAAAATGCACAACTACAACACAATCCACAATTGTAGTCACCAAAGTTGAATGATGGCCCACAAAAACTCAAACATTAGTGGTTTACTAAATGTGGATATAACTCAATAAAAAAGGAAGGTTTGTGAAAGGCAATAGAAAATACGAATATAGAATGCAGAATTGTAGTGTAATTCACAAGCGTAGTCAACAAAGTTGATCGATGGCCCAAAAAAACTCAAACACGAGCAGTTTCCTTAATGCGGCCATCGAACAACTTTGGTGACTACGATTTTGGATTAGACTATAGTTGTGCATTTTGTATGCGTAATTTCTATCGCTTTTGTGAACCTTCATTTTTGTTGAGTTATATTTGCATTTAGGAAACCACTCGTGTTTGAGATTTCTTAGGCCATCGATCATATTTGGTGACTACGATTTTGGATTACATTATAGTTGTGCATTCGATACGCGTATTTTGTATCGCCTTTCCAGAGACCTAGATCATCCGTTTTTTGAAAAAATAAGTTGTTCTTGTAAAAGATATTTTTTTCAAAAGTAGAAGCTGTAGAGGTATCAGAGGCCAATTTTTTGAATCATTTATTTAAAAATCTGAGAAAATGAGTTATGTAGAGAATGTCATTATGAGTAAATCTAGATCATTCTTTTTGCGAAAAACCATTTTTTTACCAACATGCAAGAACTGTAATAACCCTCCTAGTTGCTAGTTGGACTCATTAGTTTTATGCTTTGATTTGATACTTTGATACATTGATGCTATGGTGATACTGTTTGGTGTGATTGGTTAGTTAGACATTTGATGATGCTGTTACTCTTTTTCTGGACATGATTATTTCATATGACATTGTGGTTGGAGATGTTAGTTGATTTTCATATTCATGTTATGATGTGATGATTTAATAGATTATGCCATGAGATGAATTGTTAGTATTAGAAATGTTATTTTTATCAATCATATTATAATTGTTAGAATAGACGTGATGAAGGACAGTGTAGCATCACTCATTGCGAGTGCTCTGTTACGCTGCGATTCCTTCTCACAACACAATGCTCTGATTTATATATATATATGCACACGTACACAACTTCGTTTGTATGCAGGAATTGCAGGTACATAGTCTCGATTCCACCTGCTTCGGCAGGACAGGGCGAGCACAAATAACCCAACGGTACAAAGTTGATACAGAGGTGTCAATGAAGTTTGCCCGTTCCATGATGTCAGACCGACTGGTTGCATGGTATTGTATGTTCAGTAGTTGTCATGTTTTGTGGTTGTAGTTGTGTTATGTTACTGTTGGTAGTTCATGTGTTGTGATGTTTCAATTTAAAAATTGTTGATTAAAAATTAGATTAATTTGTATTTAAAATATTTAAATGTTATTTGGTGAAAAGCCATGTGTTTTATTAAATATCAAATGGTGATTTGTCAAAGGTAAATAAAATTGTCAGTTGGAAAATTAATAATAAAATAAATTAATAAAGTCAAATTTTGTGCATGCACAAGACTGTTAAAAATGGAGTTTTATAATAATAATAAGAATATTAATAATTTGGACAAATGGAGAAATTGCAAGACTGTTTTAGAAAATGGTGGTTGGGTGCATGTAAGAGGAATAATATAGTGGGTTTTCGAAAATGGAAGAGGGGAATTCTTTTGCTGGAAAAATTTGATTGCAATATTTTGAGAATTTTTAATTTGAAAAAAAAGGAGTTTGTGCTGGTAGGGCTTTTTGGGGGTGGAGAATCTGTCAGAAGAAGAGGAGGAAGTGGCAGAAAACAGAGTTTTGGGAGAGCTGTTCGAGGGCTGGTTGGGGCAAGGACTTCGTCACATATCAGCAAGCAGGAGTTCAAGTTCCAATTAAAAATCCCTCTTTCTCTAAAATCTCAATTAAAAATTTTACTGTTCTAGTTTTTTTTAAGCAAATCAGGAAAAATCTAGTTTTCAGAAAATTAGGGAGAAATCTGGTTTGTTCACAAAAAAATATGAGTTTCAAATGATTTGGAAAAAAATCTGGGTTTTAAACAATTTGCAAAAAATCTGGGTTTTAAAACAATTTGGGAAAAATCTAGGTTTTTTAAATAATTGGGGAAACATTTGGGGTTTCAATTGATTTAAGAAAATCTGTGTATTTACAACAAATCTGGGTTTCATTTTGAGTCAGGGAAAATCTGGGTTATTTGCAAGAAACCTGGGTTTCAATTTGTTTTAGGAAAAATCTGGGTTGTTTTCAAAAAACAGGGTTTCAAATGGATATGGGAAAATCCTGGTATTTGCAAAAAAAAACCTGAAAAAAAATTATGGGAAAATATCTGTTATTTTTCAAATTTTATTATCCTGAAGAAATCTTATTTCTTCTCTGTAAATTTTTATTTTCTCTGTATTAATTTACTGAAGAAAAAACCCTGCCCTCCTCTGTAACTTAAAAAAAAATTAATTTATTTAAAAACTGTTTATATATATATATATATATATATATATATATATATATATATATATATATATATATATATATATATATATATATATATATATATATATATATATATATATATGTATGTATGAAAATTGCCTGGAATTTATTTCCAGTTGAATTCTCTGTTATTTGTTTCTTTTATTTTATTTTGGGCTGAACTGGGTCGGCGACCGTGCCTGTACGGACGGACTTCATATTTTAATGCAACATAGAACAAAATGTTAATTTAAAAAAAAATTACATACAAGAAAAAAATACATAAAAATTTTTATGCAAATAAAAAAAAAAATTTAAAAGGGCATGGGGGACGGACTGGCCGCCCCCCCCGTACCCTGTTGGTGCGGCGGCAGTGGCTGCCGCACAGCAGTCCAAAGGACTGCCATGTGCGGTAGCCTTGGCTGCCATGCACAGTAGTCCCAAGGACTGTTGTACGCAGCCCCTGCAGGGACTACCGTGGGCAGTCCTTGCAAGGACTGTGCCAGCAGCCCTTGAGCGCTGCCTTGCCTTTATTCTTTTGTTTTAAATTTAATTTTTTATTAGTTATTTCAATTCGTTTATGTTAATTATGATTCGGTTTAAATTTTATTTTATGAAAATTTATATTTATATATATATATAAATATAAATATATATATATAGATATATAGTTATATATATATATGTATATATATAGATCTGTGTGTGTTTTAATTTTCATATATATAGATATTCGATGTATATAAACAGAAAATAAATAATGATGTATTATTTTAAATATATGAAGGGGAATAATCTTATGAAAAGAGAGATAGTAATTAATAAATAAAGAAATGAATAGTTTCTTTTAATAGAAATATTCTTTGTTTTAGAAATAGAATGTTATTGAATTTATTATAATCAAGTTAATGTACTAATTGTATATAGTAATTGACCTTCTCTTTTTACAAATTTAATAATCGATCATGAGTAAATGTAATGTTCTTGTCTTATTTGCTTGAATAAAGATGTATAGTGTTTTTCTTTAAAATTCATGGAATTATGCGTAGTTTCCCTTTGTTTTGTGTTGGTTCTAATGTCGATGTGGGAACCCGGTTGTTGGCTTGAAACCTTTGTTCCAGAGGCTGGTTTAATCTTGGATGTTAATCTCGTTTTGAATTTTATTTTTGGAGTTGAAATCTTATGGTCCATGTTTGGAAGGGTTGAACGGTTGTAAGACTTTATGGTTCTGAGTTGTTGCGAGAGGGTTATTGCCTCGCTTGTTCTGATTTTAGTATCATGCTTATTTGTTGAGGTTCAACCCTTGTCTTGTTTCAACTTTCTGTTAAGAGTCTTAGGGAGAGTGGCTCTTTGTGGGGGCCGGCGCCTCGGTTAAGAGGAAGTGCACAGGAGAACCCACGAAGAGTAGCTAAACAAGTGATAACTTAAGAATAGAATTAGGGGGATGGGTAGTAAACCACTCAAAATAAAGAAATTGGATTCCTCATCTATGCGTTAGGGCTATCATAGACTAATGATAGATTGAGAAGGCCGTGGTCGGCAAAGTCATGACCTCGTCTTCATGAGAGGTTATTGACTCCGCACGAGCTACCCTATGGTGCCGGTGCCTCAAGTAGGAGGAAGAGCCAGGAGATCCATAGATGGGTGCCGGCGCCTCAAGTTGGAGGAAGAGCCAGGAGATCCCATGAGAGCTGTGCGATGACACTCTCCACTAGACTTCCTGTTTGCCTTGTTGCTTTTGCCTCTGGACATGTATTTTGGACTTGGATGTTGTATCAGTTCCCTTAGCTTGTATTCATATTGCTGATTTGGACTCTTGTACTAGTGTTTATGGGCATTCTTTGGTGGCTTGTTATTGTCATTGCTTGGTTTAATTGTGTTCTCTGAATTGTATTTAAGTTGTACCTTGTTGTCATGGAGTCGGTTTGGCAATCATGGTCGAGTTCACTTCATTGTCACCTCTGAGCACGGGGGGTGAATTATCTTTAATTCACATGGTTGGGTGGAACATGCTCCGCACCCGTTGGGTTCCCCATCAGCATCCTTGTTCGCAGCTTTTCCGCAGTTGGAGTTGTACCAGTGTTCACCTTGTTATTCAGCATTCATTGTAAATTGTATCATCCCAATTGTTTGGGAATTTCATTGTAATTATTGTATCAAAGATTGTAATGTAACATTATAGCAATGATGTAATAGTTAGGATTCAATGTAATTATTTGATGAGACTCATATGATTGTATTATGTGGTACCTTAATATAATTGCTCTTGGTTTATGGAAGTACATTTATTCATGTTTATTTTATTATAATGGGATACATGGTTTATCATTATCTTTTATTTCCGTTATGTGGTTGCAATGTAACCTCGCGTGCCCCAGAGAACTGTGTGAGTTAATGTGATACAATATGTTATGTGATTATGATTAATGTATTGTAAGTTTAATTTAATTGTTGTAAACAAAAAATAAAAATAAAAAATTATTTGCCTTTTGAGTTCTCTGGGGTTTGCACGGCGGGCGTTACAAGAACCCCTCAAAAATGAAATCTACGAAACTTATTTTTTTGAGAAAATCAGATTACGGGTTTTATAGGTGCTCATGTGCTCAAGAGACTCTGATCGTTCATTTTTTGAAAAAATAAATTGTTCTTGAAAAAGATAGATTTTCTTTTAAAAGTAGAAGCAGTATGAAAAATCTAAGAAACGGGTTTTGTAGAGAATGTCATTTTGAGAAGACCGACATCGTCTTCTTTTCAAAATACTAATTTTTCACCAGCATGCAAGAACCCCTCAAAAATAGAATCAAGGAAACAATTTTTTTTGGGAAAAGCAAAAATATGCGTTTTAGCACATATGCTAAAAAGACCCAGATCGTCCATTTTTCAAAAAAATTATTTGTTCTTCAAAAAGACAAATAACAGAGACAAATTTTTTGAATCTTTTTATGAAAAAATTGAGAAATGGGTTTTGTAGAGAATGTCGTTCTAAGTAGACCCAGATTGTCCTTTTTCGAAAAACTATTTTTTCACCAACATGCAAGAACCCCTCAAAAATAGAATCCACGAAACAATTTTTCTTTTGTGAAAATTGAAATATGGGTTATATAAGTGCCCATATGGACAAGAGACCCAGATTGTCAGTCTTTAGAAAAAATAAGTTGTTTTCGAACAGGATATATTTTCTTGAGATGTAGAAGTATTAGAGGTAACATAAGCAAATTCTTTGAATCTTTTTATGAAAAATCTAAAAAATAGGTTTTGAGTACACTTAGATCGTTGATTTTTCTAAAAACTAATTTTCACCAACATGCAAGAACCCCATAAAAATTGAATCTACAAAACAATTTTTTTGGGGAAAATGAAATATATAGGTTTTATAAGTGTTCGTGTACTAAAGAGACCTAGATCGTCCAGTTTTTGAAAAATAAGTTGTTCTTGAAAAAGAGATTTTTTTCATAAGTATAAGTTGTAGAGGTAAAAGAGCCAAATTTTTTGAATCTTTTTATGAAATATTTGAGAAATGAGTTTTGTAGAGAATGTCATTCTAAGTAGACTCAGATCGTCCTTTTTTCGAAAAACTAATTTTTAACCAACATGCAAGAACCCGTCAAAAATAGAACCTATGAAACAATTGTTTTTGGAAAATCGAAAATATAGGTTTATAGGTGCTCATGTGCTAAGGAAACCCATATCATTCATTTTTTGAAGAAATAAGTTCTTGAAAAAGATAGATTTTTTTCAAAAGTAGAAGCAGTAGAAGTAACAAAGGCAAAGTTTTGAATCTTTTTATGAAAAATGTGAGAAATGGGTTTTGTAGGGAATGTTGTTATGAGTAAATCCAGATCATCCTTTTTTTTTTAAAACTAATTTTTCACCAACATGTAGAAACTCGTCAAAAATAGGATCTACGAAAGAATTTTTTTTGGGAAAATCGAAATATGGGTTTTATAGGTGCTTGTGTTTTAGTTTTTGTGGGCCATCGATCAACTTTGGTGACTATGATTGTGGATTGCACTTTAGTTATCCATTCTGTAGTTGTGCATTCTTTACACACATTTTTTAATCGCTTCTCATGAACCTTCATTTTTTCTTGAGTTATAGTTGTATTGAGGAAACCACTCATGTTTGAGTTTTCGTGGCCCATCGATCAACTTCGGTGACTATGATTGTGGATTGCACTGTAGTTGTCCATTTTGTATTCGTATTTTCTATCACCTTTCGTGAACCATCATTTTTGCTTGAGTTATGCCGCATTTATGAAACCGCTCATGTTTGAGTTTTCTTGAGCCATCAATCAACCTTGGTGACTACAATTGTGGATTGTATTGTAGTTGTGCATTCTATACGCATATTTTTAATTGCATTTCTCAAACCTTAATTTTTTGTTCAGTTATAGCCGCATTTAGAAAAACCCTCGTGTTTGAGTTTTCATGGGCCATCGATCAACTTTGGTGACTATGATTGTGGCTTACATTATAGTTGTGCATTCTATATGCGTATTTTATATTGGCTTTCGTGAAACTTCATGTTTTTGAGAAGTGCTGTAGAGGTAACAAAAGCAATTTTTTTTAATCTTTTTATGAAAAATTTGACAAATGGGGTTTTTAGAGAATATTGTTTTGAGTAGACATAGATCGTCTTTTTTTCGAAAAACTAATTTTCACCAACATGCATGAACCCCACAAAAATAGAATCTATGAAATAATTTTTTGGGGAAAATGGAATATATCGGTTTTATAGGTGCTCGTGTGCTGAAGAAACCCAAATCGTCGATTTTTTCAAAAAATAAGTATTTGTTGAAAAATGTAGATTTTTTTGAAATGTACAAGCAATAGAGGTAATAGAGGCAAATTTTTTGAATCTTTTTTATGAAAAATTTGAGAAATGGATTTTGTGGAGAATGTCATTCTGAGTAGACCTATATCGTCCTTTTTTCAAAAAACTAATTTTTCATGAACATGAAAGAACCCTTAGAAAGTAGAATCTATGAAACGTTGTTTTTTTTTTAAATAAAAAATATGGGTTTCATAGATTCTCATGTTGTAAAGAAACCTAGATCGTCTGTTTATTTAAAAAATATGTTGTTCTTGAAAAGAATATATTTTTTGAAAAGCAGAAGCTGCATTTAGGAAATTGCTCATCCTTGAGTTTTTGTGGGCCATCGATGAATTTTGGTGACTTCGATTGTGGATTGTATTGTAGTTGTCCATTCTATATGCATATTTTTAATCACGTTTCATGAACCTTTATTTTTTTATTGAGTTATAATTTAGGAAAACTCTCGTGTTTGAGTTTTCGTGGGCTATCGATCATCTTTGGTGACTACAATTGTGGATTACACTGTGGTTGTGCATTATATACACGTACTTTCTATCGCCTTTTGTGGACCTTTATTTTTTGTTGAATTATAACTTCACTTAGGAAACCACTCGTGTTTGAATTTTTTTGGGCCATCAATAAACTACATTAACTACGATTGTGGATTGCATTGTAGTTGTCCATTCTGTACTTGTATTTTTTATTGCCTTTTGTGAACCTTCATTTTTGTTGAATTATAGTTGTATTTAGGAAACCATTCGTATTTGAGTTTTCGTGGGCCATCGATCAACTTTGGTTACTACAATTGTGGATTACACTGCACTTGTTCATTCTATACACGTATTTTCTATCGCTTTTCGCGAACCTTTAAAAAATGGGTTTTGTAGAAAATTTCGTTCTGAGTAAACCTAGATTTTCCTCTTTTTCAGAAACTAATTTTTCACTAACATGCAAGAACACCTCAAAAATAGAATCTACGAAACACATTTTTTGGGAAAATCGAAAATATGGGTTTTATAGGTGCTTGTGTGCTCAACAGACCGAGATCATTTTTATTTTATTTTAATAAAAAAAATTTTGATAAAGACTTTTAAAAAAAAAAGTAGTAATAGAGGTAACAGAGGCAAATTTTTTGAATATTTTTTTGTAAAATCAGATAAATGGGTTTTGTAGAGAATGTTCTTCTAATTAGACGCACATCGTACTTTTTCGAAAACCTAATTTTTGACCAACATGCAAGAACCCCTCAAAAAGAGAATCTATGAATTGTTTTTTGGGGAAAATCAAAATATGGGTTTTGTAGGTGCTCGTGTGCTAAAGAGAACCAGATTGTCGTTGTTTCACAAAATAAGTTTTTTTTGAAAAGTAGAAGCAGTATAGAGGCAATCATGTGCTTAAGAGACCCAAATTGTCTATTTTTTGAAAAAATAAGTTCTTCAAAAATATAGATTTTTTTGAAAAGTAGAAGCAATAGAGGTAACAAAGGAATTATTTTTTAATCTTTTTATGAAAGAGAAATGGGTTTTGTAGAGAATGTCATTCATCAGAAGACTCAGATCGTCCTTTTTTCGAAAAACTAATTTTTCACCAACATGCAATAACCCCTCCAAAATAGAATCTAGGAAACAATTTTTTATGGGAAAATTAAAAAAATGGGTTTTATAGGGGCCCATGTGCTTAAAAGACCCAGATCGTACATTTTTTGAAAAAATTATTTGTTCTTCAAAAAGATATATTGTTTTGAAAAGTAGAAGCAGTAGAGATAATAAAGACAATTTTTTTGAATCTTTTTTATGAAAAATCTGAAAAGTGGGTTTTGTAGAGAATGTTGTTTTGAGTACACCCAGATCGCATTTTTTTCAAAAAATTAATTTTTCACCAATATGCAAGAACCCCTCAAAAATAGAATCTACGAAACAATTTTTTTTGGAAAAATTGAAGTATGGTTTTTATAGGTGCTCATGTGCTAAAGAGACCTAGATCATCATTTTTAAAAAAAATAAGTTATTGGAAAAGATAGTATTTTTTTCAAAAAACTATTTTTTCACCAACATGCAATAACCCCTCCAAAATGGAATCTAGGAAACAATTTTTTTTGGGAAAAGTAAAAAAAATGGGTTTTATAGGGGCCCATGTGCTTAAAAGACCCAGATCGTACATTTTTTGAAAAAATTATTTGTTCTTCAAAAAGATTTTTTTTTTGAAAAGTAGAAGCAGTAGAGATAACAGAGACGAATTTTTTGAATCTTTTTATGAAAAATCGGAAAAGTGGGTTTTGTAGAGAATGTCGTTTTGAGTACACCCAGATCATCTTTTTTTCAAAAAACTAATTTTTCACCAACATGCAAGAACCCCTCAAAAATAGAAAAAGATAGTTTTTTTTTGTTTTAAGTAGAAGCAGTAAAAAAAATAAAGAGACCTAGATCATCCATTTTTTAAAAAAATAAGTTATTATTGAAAAAGATAGTTTTTTTTTTTTTAAGTAGAAGCAGTAAAGGTAAGAGAGGCAAAGTTTTTTAACCTCTTTATGAAAAATCTGAGAAATGGGTTTTGTAGAGAATGTCATTTTGAGTAAATCTAGATCGTCCTTTTCTCGAAAAACTAATTTTTCACCAACATGCAAAAACTGCTCAAAAATAGAATCCACCAAACAATTATATTTTGGAAAATTGAAATATGGGTTTTATAGGTGCTTGTATGCTCAAGAGACGCTAATTGTCCATTTTTTGACAAAATAAGTTGTTCTTTAAAAATATATACTTTTTTGAAAAGTAGAAGTAGTAGAGGTAATAGAGGCAATTTTTTTGGATCCTTTTATAAAATATCTGAGAAATGGGTTTTGTACAGAATGCCATTCTGAGTAGACGCAGATCGTCTTTTTTTTGAAAAACTTGTTTTTCACCAACATGCAAGAACCCCTCAAAAATAGCATCTACGAAACAATTTTTGTTGGGAAAATAAAAAATATAAGTTTTATAGGTAATCGATCAACTTCGGCGACTACGATTGTGGATTGGACTATAGTTGTCCAATTTGTACACGTTTTCTATCGCCTTTCGTTAACCTTCATTTTTCGTTGAGTTATAGCCGCATTTACGAAACCGCTTGTGTTTGAGTTTTTGTGGGCCATTGATCAACTTTGGTGACTACGATTGTGGATTGCACTATAGTTGTCCATTTTGTCTGCGTATTTTCTATCGCCTCTCGCAAACCTTTGTTTCTGGTTGAGTTATAGCCGCATTTAGGAAACCGCTCGTGTTTGAATTTTCGTGGGCCATTGATCAACTTTGGTGACAACTCTTGTGGATTAGACTATAGTTGTCCATTCTATACATGTATTTTCTATTGCCTTTCGGGAACCTTCATTTTTTGTTGAATTATAGCTGCATTTAGGAACCCGCTCATGTTTGAGTTTTTTTGGGCCATCGATCAACTTTGGTGACAATGATTGTGGATTGTACTATAGTTGTACATTTTGTACACACATTTTTAATTTCTTTTCATGAACCTTCATTTTTTGTTTATTTATAGCCGCATTTAGCATAACACTTGTGTTTGAATTTTCGTGGGCCATCGATCAACTTTGGTGACTACGATTGTGGATTGCACTGTAGTTGTCCATTATGTACGCGTATTTTTTATCATGTTTTGGGAAACTTCATTTTTCGTTGAGTTATTGCTTCCATTACAAAACCGCTCGTGTTTGACTTTTTGTGAGCCATCGATCAACTATGGTGACTACGATTATAGATTGTAGTGTAGTTGTACATCTTGTACGAGTATTTTCTATCGCTTTTTGTGAACGTTCATTTTTGTTGAGTTCTAGCTGCATTTAAGAAACCGCTCGTATTTGAGTTTTTGTGGGCCATCAATCAACTTTGGTGACTATGATTCTGAATTGTACTATAGTTGCGCATTTTGTAAACATATTTTTAATTGCCTTTCACGAACCTTATTTTTTATTAGGTTGTAGTCATATTTAGTAAAACGCTCGTGTTTGAGTTTTCGTGGACCATCGATCAAATTTGGTGACTACTATTGTGGATTGCATTGTAATTCTGCATTACGATTGCAGATTGCACTGTAGTTGTCCATTTTGTAGACGTGCTTTCTATCGCTTTTCGTGAACCTTCATTTTTTGTTGAGCTATAGTCGTATTTAGGAAACCACTCGTGTTTGAGTTTTCGTGGGCGATCGATCAAGTTTGGTGACTATTATTGTAGATTGTACTGTAGTTGTGCATTTTGTACGCTTATTTTTAATCGCTTTTCATAAACCTTCATTTTTTGTTGAGTTATAGCTGCATATAGGAAAACGCTCATGTTTGAGTTTTCTTAGGCCATTAACCAACTTTGATGATTGCGATTGTGGATTACACTGTAGTTTTGTATTCTATACTTGTACTTTCTATCGCCTTTTGCAAAATTTATTTATTTCGTTGAGTTATAGCTGTACTAAGGAAACTGCTCGTCTTTGAGTTTTTGTAGGCCATCGATCAAATTTTGTGATTGCGATTTCTGATTACATTGTAGTTGTCCATTCTGTACGCGTATTTTCTATCGCTTTTCATGAAGCTTGATTTTTTTCTTGATTTCTAACCGCATTTAAGAAACCGCTCGAGTTTGAGTTTTTGTTGGCCATCGATCAACTTTGGTGACTACGCATGTGGATTACAATGTATTTGTGCATTTTATACATGTATTTTCTATCGCCTTTCGTGAACCTTCATTTTTTTGTTGAGTTATAGCCGTAATTATTATACCACTCATGTTTGAGTTTTTTTGGGCCATCGATCAACTTTGGTGACTACAATTATGGATTATACTGCAGTTGTGCATTTTGTAAGCATATTTTTAATCACCTTTCATGATGCTTTATTTTTTGTTGAGTTATACCTACATTTGGGAAAATAATTTTGTTTGAGTTTTCGTGGGCCATTGATCAACTTTGGCGACTAGGATTGTGGATCTTACTGTAGTTGTGCATTCCTTAAACATATTTTAAATTGCCTCTCATGAACTTTCATTTTTTTCGAGTTATAGCTGCATTTAGAAAAATGCTCGTCCTTGAGTTTTCATAGGCCATCGATCAACTTTGGTGACTACGATTATGGATTACACTGTACTTGTGCGTTCTATACATGTATTTTCTATTGCCTTTTGAGAACCTTCTTTTTTCGTTGAGTTATAGCCGCACTTAGAAAACCGCTTGTGTTTTAGTTTACTTGGGCCATCGATCAACTTTGGTGACTACGATTGTGGATTGCACATTAGTTGTCCATTCTTTATGCGTATTTTCTATCACCTCTCGCGAACCTTCTTTTTTTGTTAAGTTATTGCCGCATTTAAGAAACCACTCAAGTTTTAGTTTTTGTGGGCAATCGATCAACTTTGGTGACTACAATTGTGGATTTCACTGTAGTTGTCCATTATGTATGCATAATTTCTATCGCCTTTAGCGAACCTTCAGTTTTTTTTTAGTGCCGCATTTAGGAACCCACTCATGTTTGAGTTTTCATGGGCCATCAATGAACTTTGGTGTCTACGCTTGTGGATTACATTGTAGTTGTACTTTCTATACACATATTTTCTATTTCCTTTCGTGAGTGTTTATTTTTTGTTGAGCTATAGCCACATTTACGAAACCATTGATATTTGTGTTTTTTTGGGTGATCGATCAACATTGGTGACTACGGTTGTGGATTGTACTGTAGTTGTGAATTTTGTACACATATTTTTAATCGCTTTTCACGAAACATTATTTTTTGTTGAGTTATAACCGCATTTAGGAAAAAGCTTATGATTAAGTTTTCATGTGCCATCGATCAACATTGGTGACTACGATTGCGGATTGCATTGTAGTTGTGCATTCTGTATGCATATTTTCTGTCAGCTTTCAGCAACCTTCATTTTTTGTTGAGTTATAGCCGCAATTAGCAAACCGCTCATGTTTGAGTGTTTGTGGGCCATCGATCAACTTTGGTGACTACGATTATCGATTGTACTGTAGTTGTGCATTATGTATGCATATTTTCAATCGCCTTTCACGATCCTTCTTTTTTGTTAAGTTATAACCGCATTTGGGAAAATGTTTGTGTTTGAGTTTTCGTGGGCCGTAAACCAACTTTGGTGACTACGATTATGGATTACAATGTAGTTGTGCATTCGATACGCATATTTTATATCGCCTTTTGCGAACCTTCATTTTCAGTTGAGTCATACCCGTATTTAGGAAACCGCTCGTATTTGAGTTTTCGTGGGGCATCGATCAAACTTGGTGACTACGATTGCGGATTGCACTATAGTTGTCCATTTTGTATGCCTATTTTTTATCGCCTTTTGCGAACCTTCATGTTTTGTGGAGTTATATCCGCATTTAGGAAACCCCTCGTATTTCAGCTTTCATGGGCCATCGATCAACTTTGGTGACTACAATTGTCGATTGCAATATAGTTGTTCATTCTATCGACTTTCGTGAACCTTCATTTTTTCTTGAGTTATAGCCACATTTAGGAAAACGCTCGTGTTTGAGTTTTCGAGTGCCATTAATCAACTTTGGTGACAACGATTGTCGATTACATTGTAGTTGTGCATTGTATACATGTATTTTCTATCGCCTTTTGCGAACCATCATTTTTTCTTGAGTTATACCCGCATTTCGGAAACCACTTGTGTATTAGTTTTTCGTGGGCCATCGAACAACTTTGGTGACTACAATTGTGGATTGTATTATAGTGGTGGATTATGGACGCATATTTTTAATCGCCTTTCATGAACCTTCATTTTTTGTTGATTTATACTTGCATTTAGGAAAACGCTCATGTTTGAGTTTTCTTGGGCCATCGATCAACTGTGGTGACTACGATTGTGGATTAGACTGTAGTTGTGCATTGTATACGTGTATTTTCTCTCGCCTTTCAGGAACCTTATTTTTCATTGAGTTATAGCTGCACTTAGGAAATTGCCCGTGTTTGAGTTTTCGAGGGCCATCGATCAACTTTAGTGACTACAATTATGGATTGTTCTCTACTTGTCCATTTTGTACACATATTTTAAATCGCCTTTCGTGAACCTCCATTTTTTGCTGAGTTATAGCCACATTTAGTAAAACACTCGAGTTTGAGTTTTTATGGGTCGTCGATAAACTTTGGTGACTACAATTATGGATTGCAATGTAATTGTCCATTTTGTACACGTACTTTCTATCACCTTTCATGAAACTTTATTTTTTGTTGAGTTATAGTCGCATTTAGAAAATTGCTCGTTTTTGAGTTTTCGTGGCCCATCAATCAACTTTGGTGACTATGATATTGGACTGTACTGTGGTTGTGCATTATGTATGCATATTTTTAATTCTCTTTCATGAAACTTCATTTTTTGTTGAGTTAGACACATTTAGGAAAATGCTCGTATTTGGGTTTTCATGGGCTATGATCAACTTTGGTGACTAAGATTGTGGATTGTATTGTAGTTGTGCATTTTGTATGCATATTTTAACTGCCTTTCACGAACCTTTATTTTTTGTTCAGTTATAGCCGCATTTACGAAAAAGCTCATGTTTGAGTTTTTGTGGGCCATCGTTCAACTTTGGTGACTATGATTGTGGATTGCATTGTAGTTGTCCATTCTATACTCGTATTTTCTATTGATTTTTATGAACCTCTATTTTTTGTTGAGTTATGCCCGCATTTAGGAAACCGCTCGTGTTTTAGTTTTCATGGGCCATCGATCAACTTTGGTGACTACGATTGTGGATTGTACTATCGTTGTGGTTTCTATATGCATATTTTAAATCGCCTTTCATGAACCTTCATTTTTCATTGAGTTATAGCAACATTTAGGAAAATGGTTGTTCTTGAGGGTTCGTGGGCCATTGATCAACTTTGGTGACTACGGTTGCGGATCAGATTGTAGTTTTGCATTTATTATGCGTATTTTCTATTGACTTTCGTGAACCTCTATTTTTTGTTGAGTTATGCCCACATTTAGGAAACTGCTCGTGTTTTAGTTTTCATGGGCCATCAATCAACTTTGGTGACTACGATTGTGGATTGTACTATCGTTGTGGATTCTATATGCATATTTTTAATCGCCTTTCATGAACCTTCATTTTTCATTGAGTTATAGCCGCATTTAGGAAAATGGTTGTTCTTGAGGGTTCGTTGGCCATTGATCAACTTTGGTGACTGCGGTTGTGAATCAGATTGTAGTTGTGCATTTATTATGCATATTTTCTATTGCCTTTCACGAACCTTAATTTTTTGTTGAGTTATAGCCGTATTTTTGAAACCACTTGTGTTAGAGTTGTGATGATCCATTGTTCAAGTTTGGTGACTATGCTTGTCGATTACACTATGGTTGTACATTCTATACACGTATTTTCTACTGCCTTTCGCGAACCTTTATTTTTTGTTGAGTTATAGCTGGATTTAGGAAACCTCTCGTGTTTGAGTTTCTGTGGGCCTCCGATCAACTTTGGTGACTACAATTGTGGATTGCACTATAGTTCTACATTTTGTATGCATATTTTTAATCGCCTTTCATGAACCTTCATTATCTGTTAAGTTATAGCCACATTTTAGAAACCGCTCGTGTTTGAGTTTTCAGGGGCCGTCATGGATCTACTTTGGTGACTATGATTGTGGATTGTATTGTACTTGTGCATTATGTACGTATATTTCCTATTACATTTCACGAACCTTCATTTTTTGTTGAGTTATAGCCGCATTTAGGAAAACGCTCGTGTTTGAGTTTTCATGGGCCATCGATAAAATTTGGTGGAATTAAGATTGTTGATTACAGTGTACTTGTGCATTCTATATGTGTATTTTCTATTGCCTTTCACGAAACTTCATTTTTCGTTGAGATAAAAGGCGCTGTTAGGAAATCGCTCATGTTTGAGTTTTTGTGGGCTATCAACTTTGGTGAGTATGATTGTGGATTGCACTATAGTTGTACATTTTGTACACGTATTTTCTATCGCTTTTCGTGAACCTTCATTTTTGTTGACTTATAGCAGCATTTAGGAAACCACTCGAGTTTGTGTGTTCATGGGCCATTTATCAACTTTGTTGATTTGGCTTGTGGATTACACTATAGTTTTCCATTTTGTACACATATTTTCTATCGCCTTTCGTGAACCTTCATTTTTTTTTTAATTATAGCAGCATTTAGGGATCCTTTCGTGTTTGAGTCTTTGTGGGCCATCGATCAACTTTGGTGACTAAAATTGTGGATTGCATTGTAGTTGTGCATTATGAACCATAATTTTCTATCGCCTTTCACTAACCTTATTTTTTTGTTCAGTTATAGTCGTATTTAGGAAACCGATCATATTTGAGTTTTTGTGGGTCATCAATCAACTTCGGTGACTATGATTGTGGATTACACTGTAGTTGTGCATTCTATAATTGTATTTTCTATCCCCTTTCATGAACCTTCATTTTTTGTTGAGTTATAGGCACACGTAGGAAACCGCTCGTGTTTGTGTTTTCGTGGGCCATCGATCAACTTTGGTGACTACGCTTGTGCATTACACTACAGTTGTGCATTTTATACGCATATTTTCTATTGCATTTTAAAATGCTTAATTTTTTGTGGATTGTACTGTAGTTGTGCATTCTATATGCATATTTTTAATTGTTTTCCATGAACCTTCATTTTTTGTTGAGTTTTAGCCGCATTTAGGAAAACGCTCATGTTTGAGTTTTCGTAGGCCATCGATCAACTTTGGTGACTATGACTGTGGATTGCACTATAGTTGTCCATTATGTACACGTATTTCTATTGCCTTTCATGAACCTTCATTTATTGTTAACTTATCTCCACATTTAGGAAACTTTGGTGACAACGATTGTTGATTGCATTGTAGTTGTCCATTCTAGACACGTATATTCTATCGACTTTTGTGAACCTTTCTTTTTTTTTTGAGTTATAGCTGATTGAGGAAATCGCTCGTGTTTGAGTTTTTGTGGGCCATTAATCAACTTTGGTGACTACGATTGTGGATTGTATTGTATTTGTGCATTCTATACGCAAATTTCTAATTGCCTTTCTGGGAGCTTGATCTTTTGTTGAGTAATAACCGTATTTAGGAAAACGCTCGTGTTTGAGTCTTCATGAGCCATCGATCAACTATGCTGACTACGATTGTGAATTACACTCTAGTTGTGCATTCTATACATGTATTGTCTATCGGCTTTCGCAAAGCCTCATTTTTCGTTGAGTTATAGCCACAATTATGAAACTGCTCGTGTTTGAGTTTTCATGGGCATCACCATCAATCAACTTTGGTGACTACGATTGTGGATTACACTATAGTTGTGCATTCTATACATCTATTGTCTATTGGCTTTCACAAACCTTTTTTCATTGTGTTATAACTACACTTACAAAATCGCTCGTGTTAGTGTTTTTGTGGGCCATCAATTAACTTTGATGGCTACGATTTTGAATTGCACTATAGGTCTGGATTTTGTACGTGTATTTTCTATAGCATTTCGCAAACCTTCATTTTTTGTTGAGTTTTATAGCTGCATTGTAAACGCTCAAGTTTGATATTTCGTGGGCCATCGATCAACTTTGGTCACTACGCTTGTGGATTTCATTGTAGTTGTGCATTCTATACGCGTATTTTATATTGTATTTTCTGAACCTTTATTTTTTGTTGAGTTATAGCCGCATTTAGGAAAACTGCTCATATATTAGTTTTTTTGGGCCATCAATCAACTTTGGTGACTATGATTGTGGATTGTACTATAGTTGTGCATTTTGTACACATATTTTTAATCGCATTTCAAAAACCTTCGTTTTTTGTTGAGTTATAGGTGCATTTAGGAAAACACTCGTGCTTGAGTTTTCGTGGGCCATTGATCAACTTTAGTGAGTACGATTGTGGAATACACTATAGTTGTGCACTCTATAAACGTATTTTTATCACCTTTCGCGAACCTTCATTACTCGTTCACTTATAGCTGCAATTAGTAAACTATTTTTGTTTGAGTTTTCATGGGCCATCGATCAACTTTGAGGACTATGATTGTGGATTGCACTGTAGCTTTCCATTATCTACGTTTATTTTCTATCGGCTTTCGTGAACCTTCATTTTTTGTTCAGTTATAGCCGCATTTAGGAAACCGCTCACTCATGTTTGAGTTTTTGTGGGCCATACATCAACTTTGGTGACTACGATTGTGGATTGTACTATAGTTGGGCATTCTGTACGAATATTTTTAATCACCTTTCACGAACCTTAATTTTTATTGTGTTATATACTCTTTTAGGAAAACACTCGTATTTGAGTTTTCGTGGGCCATCGATCAACTTTGGTGATTACGATAAAAATTACACTATAGTTTTGCATTCTATATGTGTATTTTATATCGTCTTTTGCGAACCTTCATTTTTTTTTAAGTTATCTGTACTTAGGAAAGCTTTTAGTATTTTAGTTTTCGTGGGTCATCGATCAACTTTGGTGACTACAATTGTGGATTGCACTGTAATTGTCCATTCTATAAATGTATTTTCTATCGCCAATCACGAACCTTCATTTTTTGTTGAGTTATAGCCACATTTAGGAAACCGCTAGAGTTGGAGTTTTCATGGGCCATTGACCCAACGTTGGTGACTATGCTTGTTTATTACACTGTGCATTTTATACACTTATTTTCTATCGCCTTTCATGAACTTTCATTTTTTGTCTAGTTATAGCCACATTAAAGAAATTGCTCTTGTTCGATTTTTCGTAGGCCATCGATCAACTTTGGTGACTACGATTATGGATTGCACTGTAGTTGTCCATTGTGTACATGCATTTTCTATCATCTTTTGTGAACCTTCACTTTCTGTTGAGTTATAGCCACATTTAGGAAACCGCTCGTATTTGAGTTTTCGTGGGCCATCGAATCAACTGTGGTGACTACGAGTTTGGATTACACTGTAGTTATTCATTCTATACATGTATTTTCTATCGCGTTTAGTGAACCTTTATTTTTTGATGAATTATAGCCGCATTTAAAAAACCGCTCGTGTTTTTGCTTTTGTGGGCGATCGATCAACTTTGGTGACTACGATTGTGGATTGCATTGTAGCTGTCTATTCTATACACGTATTTTCTATCGGTTTTCATGAAGCTTCATTTTTTGTTGAGTTATAGGCACATTTAGGAAATCGCTCATGGTTGAGTTTTTGTGGGCCATAAATAAACTTTCGTGAATATGATAGTGGATTTTACTGTAGTTATGAATTCTGTACACATATTTTTTATCGCCTTTCACTATAGTTTTGCATTCTATAGGCAACAGACGCAATATTTTTGAATCTTTTTATGTAAAATCTAACAAATTGGTTTTGTATAGAATGTCATTCTGACTAAATCGAAATCATCTATTTTTTGAAAAGTGGAAGCAATAGAGGTAATAGGGGCAAATTTTTTGCATCTTTTTATGAAAAATTTTAGAAATGGGTTTTGTAAAGAATGTCATTCTAAGTAGACCCATATCATCCTTTTTTTGAAAAACTATTTTTCACCAACATGCAAGAACTCCACAAAAATAGAATCTAGGAAACAATTTATATTTAGAAAAATCCAAAATATGGGTTTTATGAAAGACTCTAATACTCTATTTTTTTCAAAAAATAAGATGTTCTTGCAAAAGATTTATTTTTTTGAAAAGTAAAAGTACTAGAGGTAATAGAGGAATTTTTTTTAAATCTTTTTATGAAAAATTTGAGAAATGGGTTTTTTAGAGAATGTTATTCTGATTACATCCATATCATCCTTTTTTCAAAAAACTAATTTTTCACCAACATGCAAGAACTCCTCATAAATAGAATCCACGAAACATTTTTTTTTGGGAAAATCAAAATACGGGTTTTATAGGTGCTCGTGTGTGCTCAAGAGACCCTAATCGTCTGTTTTTTCAAAAAATAAGTTTTTGTAAAAGATAGATATTTTTGTAAAGTAGAAGCAGTAGAGGTAACATAGGAAATTTTTTTGAATCTTTTTATGAAAAATCTGAGAAATGGGTTTTGTAGAGAATGTCGTTATGAGAATACCCAGATTGTCCTTTCTTCGAAAAACTAATTTTTCACCAACATGCAAGAACCTTAAAAAATAGAATCTACAAAACAATTCTATTTGGAAAATCGAAAATATCGGTTTTATATGTGTTCGTGTGCTAAAGAGACCAAGATCACTCATTTTTTGAAAAAATAAGTTCTTGAAAAAGATAGATTTGTTTGAAAAGTAGTAGTAGAGATAGAAATATGGTCCTTTTTAAAAAAACTAACATTTCACCAACATGCAAGAACCCCTCAAATATAGAATCTACGAAACATTTTTCTTTCGCAAAATCAAAATTATGGGTTTTATAGATACTTGTGTGCTCAAGAGACCCAAATAGATTTTTTTTGAAAAGTAGAAGCTATGGAAGTAACAAAGGCAAATTTTTTGAATTTTTTTATGAAAAATATGAGAGATGGGTTTTGTATAGAATGTCATGAGTAGACCCAGATCGTCCTTTTTTTGAAAAGCTAATATTTCAACAACATGCAAGAACCCCTCAAAAATAGAATCTACGAAACAATTTTTTTTGGAATAACCAAATTATGGGTTTTATAGGTGCTTGTGTGCTAAAGAGACCCAGATCATTCGTTTTTTGAAAAAATAAGTTATTCCTAAAAAATATTTTTTTTTGAAAAGTAGAGGTAACAGAGGTAAACTTTTTTAATCTTTTTATGAAAAATCTAAGAAAATGGGTTTTGTAGAGAATGTCGTTATGAGTAGACCCAGATCGTCCTTTCTCCAAAAAACTAATTTTTCACCAACATGCAAGAACCCCTCAAAAATAGTATCCACCAAACAATATTATTTTTGGGAAAATCGAAATATGGGTTTTATATGTGCTTGTATGCTAAAGAGACCTAGATCCTCTGTTTTTTGAAGAAATAAGTTGTTTTTGAAAATGGTAGATTTTTTAGAAATGTAGAAGCAGTAGAGGTAATAGAAGCAAATTTTTTTAATCTTTTTATGAAAAATCTGTGAAATTAATTTTTTAGAGAATTTTGTTTTGAGTAGACTCAGATCATCCTTTTTCGAAAACTAATTTTCACCAACATGCAAGAACCCCACAAAAATGGAATACAAAACAATTTTTTTAGGGAATATAAAATATATGGGTTTTATAAGTGCTCGTGTGCTAAAGAGACCCAGATCGTCCATTTTGTGAAAAACTAATCTTTTGTGAAAAACCCAGATCGTCCATTTTGTGAAAAAATAAGTCGTTTTTGAAAAAGATAGATTTTTTTGAATCTTTTTAAGAAATATCTGATAAATGGGTTTTGTAGAGAATGTTGTTCTGAGTAAACTCAAATCGTCCTTTTTTTGAAAAACTAATTTTTCACGAACATGCAAGAATCCCTCAAAAATAGAATCTAAAAAATATTTTTTTTGGAAAATAAAAAATATAGGTTTCATAGGTGCTTATGTGCTAAAGAGATCCAGATCATCCATTTTTTGAAGAAATAAGTTGTTCTTGAAAAAGATAGATTTTTTTGAAAAGTAGAAGTAGTAACTCGGTAACAAAGGCAATTTTTTTGAATTTTTGGATGAAAAATTTGAGAAATGGGTTTTTGTAGAGAACATCTTTCTGAGTAGATCCATATCGTCCTTTTTTCGAAAAACTAATTTTTCCCCAACATGCAAAAACTCCTCAAAAATAAAATCTAGGAAACAATTATTTTTGGGAAAATCGAAATATGCATTTTATAGGTGCTTGTGTGCTCAAGAGACCCTAATCGTCCATTTTTTGAAAAAATTAGTTGATCTTGAAAAAGACTTTTTTGAAAAGTATACTGTAGAGGTAACAAAGGCATATTTTTTAAATCATTTTATGAAAAATCTGAGAAATGGGTTTTGTAGAGAATGCCATTCTGAGTTGACCCAGATCGTCCTTTTTTTGAAAAACTTATTTTTCACCAACTATGCTTGTAGATTGTACTGTAGTTGTGCATTTTGTACGCATATTTTTAATTGCCTTCCACGAACCTTCATTTTTTGTTGAGGTATAGCCACATTTAGGAAAACGCTTGTGGATTACATTGTAGTTGTGGATTCTATAGGCATATTTTCTATGACCTTTCGCGAACCTTCAATTTTTGTTGAGTTATAGCGACATTTATGAAACCTCCCCGTGTTTGAGTTTTTTTTGGCCATCAATAAACTTTGGTTACTGCGATTATGGATTACACTATAGGTGTGCATTCTATACACATATTATCACCAACATGCAAGAACCCCTCAAAAATAGAAACTATGAAACAATTTTTTTTTGGGAAAATAAAAAATATGGGTTTTAGAGGTTTTCATGTGCTAAAGAGACTCAGATCGTCTGTTTATTGAAATTATTTGTTTTTGAAAAAGATAGGTTTTTTTGAAAAGTCAAAGCAGTAGAAATGTTTGGCATTTTTTTATGAAAAATCAGATAAATGGGTTTTGTAGAGAATGTCGTTCTGAGTAGACCCAGGTCATCATTTTTTTGAAAAACTATATTTCACCAACATGTAAGAATCCCTCAAAAATAGAATCTATGATACAATTTTTTTTAGGAAAATAAAAAATATGGGTTTTAGAGGTGCACATGTGCTGAAAGACCCAGATAGTCCGTTTTATGAAAAAGTAAGTTGTTCTTGAAAAAGATTGATTTTTTTGAAAAGTAGAAGTAATAGAGGTAATAGAGGAATTTTTTAAAAATATTTTTATAAAAGAATTGCGAAATGGGTTTTTGAGAGAATGTTATTATGATTAGACCCATATTGTCCTCTTTTTGAAAAGCTAATTTTTCACCAGCATGCAATAACTCCTCAAAAATAGAATCCTCGAAATATTTTTTTTGGGAAAATCGAAATATGGGTTTTATAAGTGCTCGTCTACTCAAGACACATAGATCGTCTAGTTTTTGAAACAAATAGTTTTCCTTGAAAAAGAGATTTTTTTGAACAATGGAAGTAGTAGAGGTAACAGAGGAAAACTTTTTGAATCTTTTTGTGAAAAATATAAGAAATGAGTCTTGTAGAGAATGTCACCCAGATCATCCATTTTTCAAAAATCTAATTTTTCACCAACATTCAAAAATGCCTCCAAAATAGAATCTACGAAACATTTTTTCTTTAGGAAAATCGAAATACAGGTTTTATAGGTGCTCGTGTGCTCAAGAGACCCTAATCTTTTGTTTTTTGAAAAAATAAGTTATTTTTTGAAAAAGATAGATTTTTTTGGAAAGTAGAAGCAGTAGAGGTAATAGAGGAAATTTTTTTTAATCTTTTTATGAAAAATATGAGAAATGGGTTTTGTATACAATGTCGTTCTAAGAAGACTCAGATCATCCTTTTTTTGAAAAACTAATTTTTCACCAACATGCAAGAACCCTTCAAAATTAGAATCTCGGAAACATTTTTTTTGGGGAAAATCGAAAATATTGTTTTTATAGTTACCTGTGTGCTAAAAAGACCCAAATCATTCGTGTTTTGAAATTATTTGTTTTTGAAGAAGATAGGTTTTTTTGAAAAGTTGAAGCAATAGAGGTAACAGAGGCAAATTTTTCGCATTTTTTTTATGAAAAAACTAAGAAAATGGGTTTTGTAGAGAATGTTAGTCTGAGTAGACCCAGATCATTCTCTTTTTGAAAAACTAATTTTTCACCAACATGCAAGAACTAAAATATAGAAGCTACAAAAGAATTTGTTTTGGGAAAATAAAAAATATGGGTTTTTTAGGTGCTCGTGTGTAAAGAGACCTAGATAATTCATTTTTTGAAATTATTTGTTTTTGAAAAAGATAGATTTTTTTGTAAAGTAGAAGCAGTAGAGGTAATAGAGGCAAATATTTTGAATCTTATTACAAAAAATCCGAGAAATGGGTTTTGTAGAGAACATCGTTCTGAGTAGACCCAGATCATCCTGTTTCTAAAAAAATAATTATTCGCCAACATGCAAGAACCCCTCAAAAATACAATCTATGAAAAATGAGCAATTTCATGTTTCAGTTTTCATGGGCCATTAATGAATTTTAGTGACTACGATTGTAGATCGCACTGTAGTTGTGCATTATATAGGCCTATTTTCTATCGGCTTTTGCCGGCCTTCATTTTTTGTTTAGTTATAGCTGCACTTAGCAAACAGTTTGTGTTTCAGTTTTCTTGGGCCATTGATCAACTTTGGTGACTACGATTGTGGATTGCACTGTTATTGTCCATTTTGTCCCAATATTTTCTATCACCTTTCGTGAACCTTAATTTTTTGTTGAGTTATAGTTGCATTTAGGAAACCGCTCAAGTTTCAGTTTTCGTGGGCCATCGATCAACTTTGCTGACTATGCTTGTGGATTACATTTTAGTTGGGCATCCTATAGGGGTATTTTCTATCGCTTTTCTCGAACCCTAATTTTTTTTTAAATTATAGCTGCTCTGAAGTAATCGCATGTTTGAGTTTTTTTGTGCCATCGATCAACATTCGTGACTACGATTGTGGATTACACTGTAGTTGTGCATTCTATAAGTGTATTCTCTATCCCCTTTCGTGAACCTTCATTTTTTGTTGAGTTATAGGCACACTTAGGAAACTGCTCGAGTTTGAGTTTCCATGGGCCATTGATCAAATTTGGTGTCTACAATTGTGGATTGTACTTAGTTGTCCATTCTGTACAAATATTTTTAATCGCCTTTCACGAACTTTCATTTTTTGTTGAGTTATAACCGCATTTAGGAAACCGCCCGTGTTTGAGTTTTTGTGGGCCATCGATCAACATTGGTGACTACACTTGTGGATTACGTTGTAGTTGTGCATTCTATAGGCGTATTTTCTATGTTTTTTCGTGAACTTTCATTTTTTGTTTAGTTATAGCCGCATTTAGGAAACTGCTCATGTTTTATGATTGTTAAAAATTCTATCACCTTTCCTGAACCTTCATTTTTTGTTGAGTTATAGCCGCATTTAGGAAACTGCTCATGTTTGAGTATTCGTGGGCCATCAATCAACTTTGGTGACTATGATTCTAGATTACACTGTAGTTGTGCATTCTTTATGCATATTTTCTATCACCTTTCATGAACCTTCATTTGTCATTTTGAGTCGTAGCGAGGAAACCGCCGATGTTTTAGTTTTCGTGGGCCATCAATCAACTATGGTGACTACGATTGCGAATTGCACTGAAGTTGTGCATTTTATTTGCATCTTTTCTCTCGCCTTTCATGAACCCTTCAGTTTTTTTGTGTTATAGCCACATTTAGAAAACCAATCGAGTTTGAGTTGTCGTGGGCCATCGATCAACTTTGGTGACATAAAGTGCATTCTATACACATATTTTCTATGGCCTTTCACAAATGTTCATTTTTTTTGAGTTATGGCCACGTTTAGGAAACCGCTCGAGTTTGACTTTTCATGGACCATCGATCAACTTTTGTGACTATGCTTGTTGATTACACTATAGTTGTTCATTCTATACGCATATTTTCTGTCACCTTTCGTAAACCTTCATTTTTTGTTGAGTTATAGCGGCATTTAAGAAATCGCTCATGTTTGAGTTTTTGTGGTCCATTGACAAACTTTGGTGACTACGATTATGGATTGTACTATAGTTGTGCATTCTATATGCATATTTTTAATCGCCTTTCAAGAACCTTCAAACTTTTTTGAGTTATAGCTGCACTTAGGAAAACGCTCATGTTTGAGTTTCCGTGGGCCATAAATCACCTTTGGTTACTATGATTATGGATTGCACTATAATTGTTTGTTCTGTACGTGTATTTTCTATCGCTTTTCGTGAAGCTTCATTTTTTGTTGAGTTATAGCCGCATTTACGAAACCGCTCGTGTTTGAGACTTCGTGGGTCATTGATCAACCTCAGTGACTACGATTGTGGATTACACTATAGTTTTGGATTCCATACATGTATTTTCTATCGCCTTTCGAGAACCTTCATTAATCATTTAGTTATAGCTACAATTACGAAACTGCTTGTGTTTGAGTTTTCGTGGGCCATCAATCAACTTTGGTGACTATGATAGTGGATTGCACTATAATTGTGCATTGTATTCACGTATTTTCTATGGCCTTTCGCGAACCTTCATTTTTTGTTGAGTTATAGCCGCATTGAGGAAACCGATCAAGTCATGTGAGTTTTTCGTGGGCCATCGATAAACTTTGGTGACAACAATTGTGGATTACATTGTATTTGTGCATTCTATACATGTATTGTTTATCGCCTTTCACGAATTGTCATTTTTCATTAAGTTATAGACGCACCTAGGAAACCTCTTGTGCTTGAGTTTTTTTGCGCCATTCATAGACTTTCTTGACTACGATTGTGGATTTTACTGTAGTTGTGCATTTTGTATGAATATTTTTAATTGTCTTTCACAAACCTTCATTTTTTGTTAAGTTATAGGCCAACTTAGGAAACCCCTTGTATTTGAGTTTTTTTGGGCCATTTATAGACTTTGGTGACTATGATTGTGGATTTTACTGTAGTTGTGCATTATGTACGAATATTTCTAATCGCTTTTCACGAATCTTCAGTTTTTGTTGAGTTATAGCCGCATTTAGGAAAATGCTTGTATTTGAGTTTTCGTCGGCCATCAATCAACTTTGGTGACTATGATTGTGCATTGCATTGTAGTTCTCCATTATGTATGTGTATTTTCTATCGCCTTTCGTGAACCTTCAGTTTTTTCTTGAGTTATAGCTGCATTTAGGGAACCACTCGTGGTTGAGTTTTCATGGGTCGTCGATCAACTTTGGTGACTATGATTCTAGATTACTATGTAGTTGTGCATTTTGTTGCGTATTTTCTATCGCCTTTAATGAACCTTCATTTGTCATTTTAATATAGTCGTAGTTAGGAAACTGCTCATGTCTGAGTTTTCGGCCATCGATGGTGACTATGATTGCGAATTGCACTGAAGTTGTCCAACGCATATTTTCTCTGACCTTTCATGAAACCTTCATTTAGGAAACCAATTGAGTTTGATTGCGAATTGTCGAAGTTGTCCATTTTGTACTCATATTCTCTGACCTTTCATGGCCTTCATTTAGGAAACCAATTGAGTTTGGGTTGCCATCGATCAAGTTTGGTGACTACGATTGTGGAATGCACTATAATTGTCCATTCTATCTATACATGTATTTTATATGGCCTTTGATGAATCTCATTTTTTTTGGAGTTATGGCCGCGTTTAGGAAATCGCTAGAGGTTAAGTTTTCATGGGCCATCAATCAACTCTGGTGACTACGCTTGTTGATTACATGTAGTTGTTCATTTTATATGCGTATTTTCTATCACCTTTCGTGAACGTTCAATTTTTGTTGAGTTATAGCCGCATTTAGGAAAGCGCTCGTCTATGAGTTTTTGTGGTCCATTGAATAACTTTGGTGACTACGATTTTGGATTGTACTGTAGTTGCGCATGATATATGCATATTTTTAATCACCTTTCACGAACCTGCAAATTTTTTTAAGCTATAGCTGCATTCAGGGAAATGCTCGTGTTTGAGTTTTCATGGGCAATAAATCACCTTTGGTTACTATGATTGTGGATTGCACTATAATTATCCGTTCTGTACATGTATTTTCTATCGCTTTTCATTAACCTTCATTTTTTGTTGAGTTATAGCCACATTTATGAAATCGTTCATGTTTGAGAGTTTGTGGGCCATTGATCAACTTCGGTGACTACGATTGTGGATTACACTATAGTTTTTCATTTTATAAACATATTTTCTATCGCATTTCTAGAACCTTCATTAATCATTTACTTATAGCTGCAATTACGAAACTGCTCATGTTTGAGTTTTCATGGGCCATCAATGAACTTTGGTGACTACAATAGTGGATTTCACTGTAGTTGTGCATTCTATTCACATATTTTCTATAGCATTTCGCGAACCTTCATTTTTTGTTTAGTTATAGCCACATTTAGGAAACCGATCAAGTATGAGTTTTTCTAGCGATTGATCAACTTGGGTGACTACGCTTATGGATTACACTCTAGCTGTTTATTCTATACGCATATTTTCTATCGCCTTTCGCAAATCTTTATTTTCTGTTGAGTTATAGCCGCATTTAGGAACCCGCTTGTGTTTGTGACTAAGATTGTGGATTAGACTATAGTTGTGCATTCTATACATGTATTTTCTATTCCCTTTAGTGAACCATCATTTTTTGTTGAGTTATAGCCGCACTTAGGAAACTACTCATGTTTGAGTTTTTGTGGGCCAGCAATCAACTTTGGTGACTACGATTGTGGATTACACTGTAGTTGTGTATTCTATATGCGTATTTTATATCGCCTTCTGCGAACCTTCATTTTTCATTGAGTTATAGATGTATTAAGTAAACCTCTCATATTTGAGTTTTCGTGGGCCATCGATCAACTTTGCTGACTATGATTGTGTATTGTACTGTATTTGTACATTTTGTACACATATTTTTAATCACTTTTCACAAACCTATATTTTTTGTTGTTTTATATAGCCGCATTTAGGAAACGGCTCAAGTTTGACATTTTGTTGGCCATCGATCAACTTTGGTAACTATGCTTGTGGATGACAGTTTAGTTGTGAAATCTATACGTGTAGTTTTTATCGCCTTTCATGAACCTTCATTTTTTGTTAAGTTACAGCCGCATGTAGGAAACCACTTGTGTTTGAGTTTCCGTGGACCATGAGTCAACTTTGGTGACTATGATTGTGGATTGCACTATAGTTGCCCATTCTGTATGTGTATTTTCTTCATTTTTTGTTGAGTTATAGCCCCATTTAGCAAACCGCTCGATTTTGAGTTTTCATGGGCCATAGATCAACTTTGGTGACTACGCTTGTGGATTATGCTCGTGTTTGAGTTTTTGTGGGCCATCGATAAATTTTGGTGACTACAATTGTGGATTACATTGTAGGTGTGCATTCTATACACATATTTTCACAAACATGCAAGAACCCCTCAAAAATAGAATCTATAAAACAATTTTTTTGGAAAAATTGAAAATATGGGTTTTATTTGCATGTTTTAATGAAAAATCTGAGAAATGGGTTTTGTACAGAATGTCAGTCTGAGTAGACTCAAATCATAGAAGTTGTAGAGGTAAGTTACATAGGCAATTTTTTTGAATTTTTTCATGAAAAATCTGAGAAATGAGTTTTATAGAGAATGTCATTCTTAGTAGACCCAGATCATCCTTTTTTCAAACAACTAATTTTTCATCAACATGCAAGAACCCCTCATTAAATGTACGATTTTTTTATTTTTTTTAGGAAAATCAAAATACGGATTTTATAGGTGCTTGTGTGCTAAAGAGATTCTGATTGTCGATTTTTTTAAGCAATATGTTGTTCTTGAAAAAAAAATATTTTTTTGAAAAGTAGAAGTAGTATGCGTTAACAAAGGCAAATTTTTTGGATCATTTTATGGAAAAATCTAAGAAATGGGTTTTGTAGAGAATGTCGTTCTGAGAATATCCAAACCGTTCTTTTTTCAAAAAACTAATTTTTCACCAACAATCAAGAACCCCTCAAAAATAGAATCTAGGAAAAAAAAAATTTGGAAAATAAAAAATATAGGTTTTATAAGTGTTTGTTAAAAAGACCCAGATCGTCCTGTTTTCGAAAAATTATTTTTTCACCAACATTCAAGAACCCCTCAAAAATAAAATCTATGAAACAATTTTTTTTGGAAAATCGAAAATATTCGTTTTATAGGTTTTCGAGTGCTAAAGACCCTGATCGTCCATTTTTTGATAAAATAAGTTCTTGAAAAAGATAGATTGTTTGGAAAAGTACGAGCAGTAGAGGTAACATAGGAAAATTATTTGAATCTTTTTATTAAAAATGGGATAAATGGGTTTTGTAGACAATGTCATTCTGATAAGACCCATAGACCCTAATCGTCCATTTTTTGACAAAATAAGTTGTTTTTGAAAAAGATAGATTTTTTTGAAAAGTAGAAGTAGTAGAGGTAACAAATGCAAAAATTTAGATTCTTTTTACGAAAAATTTGAGAAATGGCTTTTTTAGAGAATGTCATTCTAAGTAAATCCAGATCGTCCTCTTTTTTTGAAAAACTAATTTTTCACCAACATGCAAGAACCCCTCAAAAATAGAATCCACAAATGAATTTCCTTTTTGGGAAAACTGAAATATGGGTTTTATAGGTGCTCGTATGCTAAAGAGACAAAGATCGTCCATTTGTTGAATAAGATAATTTTTCTTTGAAAATGATAGATTTTTTTGAGAAGTAGAAGCAGTAGAGGTAATAGAAGCAATTTTTTAATGAAAAATCTGAGAAATGGGTTTTGTAGAGAAAGTTGTTTTAAGTAGACCCAGATCGTCCTTTTTTCAAAAAACTAATTTTCAGCAACATGCAAGAACCCCACAAAAATAGAATCGACAAAACAAATTTTTTGGGGAAAATGAAAAATATGGGTTTTATAAGAGTGCTTGTGTGCTATAGAGTTTTTCTAAAAGTAGAAGCAATGCGGATATAACTCAATGAAATCTGAACGTTCACAAAAGGCGATAGAAAATTCTCATACAGATGGACAACTATAATGTAATCCTCAATCATAGTCACAAAGTTGATCGATGGCCCATGAAAACTCAAACTCGAGCGGTTTCCTAAATACGGCTATAACTCAACAGAAAGTGAAGGTTTGCAAAAGGCGATAGAAAATGCGTGTACATAATGCACAACTATAGTGCAATATACAATCATAGTCATCAAAGTTGATCGTTGGGCCAAAAAAATATAAAAGATGAGCAGTTTCCTAAGCATGACCATAAATGAAAGAAAAATGAAGGTTCACGAAAGGCGATAAAATATATGCTTATATAATGCACAACTATGGTACAATTCACAATCATATTAACTAAAGTTGATCAATGGCCCCTAAAAAACTCAAACATGAGCAGTTTCCTAAATGCGGTTATAACTCAACAAAAAATGAAGGTTCGTAAAAGGCAATAGAAAATACATGTACAAAATGGACAACAATAGTGCAATTCAAAATCATAGTCACTAAAGTGAAGGTTCATGAAAGGGGATTAAAAATATTCTTATAGAATGCGAAACTATAGCAAAATCTACAATCATAGTCACCAAAATTGATTGATTGCCCACAAAACTTTAAACAGGAGAGGTTTCCTAAATGTGGCTATAACTGAAAAAAAATGTTCACGAATAGCGATAGAAAATACACCTACATAATGGATAGCTATAGTGCAATCCACAATCGTATACAATGCAAAAATAAAGTGTAATCCACAATACGCGTATTTTCTATCGCCTTTTGCGAATCTTCATTTTTGTTGAGTTAGAACCGCATTTAGGAAACCGTTCATATTTGAGTTGTTTTGGACCATTGAACAACTTTGGTGACTATGATTGTGGATTGTATTGTAGTGCATTTTGTATGAATATTTTTAATTGCATTTCACGAATCTTCATTTTTTGTTGATTTATAGCCACATTTAGGAAAACGGTCGTATTTGAGTTTTCGTGGGCCATCGATCAACTTTGACAACTACGATTGTGGATTACACTGTAGTTGTGCATTCTATACACGTATTTTATATCGCCTTTTACGAACCTTCATTTTTTGTTTAGTTATATCTATACTTTGGTGACTACGATTGTGGATTGCACTATGGTTGTCCATTCTATACATGTATATTCTATCGCCTTTAAGGAACCCTTATTTTTTGTTGTGTTATAGATGCATTTAACAAACTGCTAGAGTTTGAGTTTTCGTGGGCCATCGATCCAACTTTGGTGACTATACTTGTGGATTGCATTGTAGTTGCCCATTCTGTACACGTATTTTCTCTCACCTATTGTGAACCTTCACTTTTTGTTGAGTTATAGTTGTATTGAAGAAACCGCTCATGTTTGAGTTTTTGTGGGCCATCAATCAACTTCTGTGAATACGATTGTGGATTGTACTATAGTTGTGCATTCTCTACAATATTTTTAATTGACTTTTACGAACCTTCATTTTTTGTTGAGTTATAGCCGCATTTATAAAACTCTCATGTTTGAGTTTTTGTGTGCCATCAATCAACTTTTGTGACTACGATTATGGATTACACTATAGTTGTCTATTCTATATGCATATTTTCTGACGCCTTTCGTGAACCTTCATTTTTGTTGAGTTATAGCCGCATTTACGAAACCACTCATGTTTTAGTTTCCGTGGCCCATCGATCAACTTTGGTAACTACGATTGTGGATTGCACTGTAGTTGTCCATTCTATAAGCTTATTTTCTATTTCCTTTCATAAGCTTTCATTTTTTATTCATTTATAGCCGCATTTAGGAAACCGTTCATGTTTGAGTTTTTTTGGGCCCTCGATCAACTTTGCTGACTATGATTGTGGATTGTACTGTAGTTGTGCATTTTGTACGCATATTTTTAATTAACTTTCACGAACCTTCATTTTTTGTTCAGTTATAGCCGCATTTAGGAAAACACTTGTGTTTGAGTTTTCGTGGGCCATCAATCAACCTTTGTTTTGTTTACTTATAGCCGCATTTATGAAACCACTCATATTTGAGTTTTCATGGCCCATCGATCAACTTTGGTAACTACGATTGTGGATTACACTGTAGTTGTCCACTCTATACACTTATTTTCTATCACCTTTCACGAACTATCATTTTTCATTGACTTATATTTTGAGTTTTTGTGGGCCATTAACTTTGATGACAACAAGTGATTGTACTTTAAATGTGCATTGCATTTTTTTATCGCCTTTCATTCATATTTTTTAGAAACGCTTCATTTTCATAGGCCATCGATCAACATTGGTGACTTGGTGACTATCATTGTGGATTGCATATGTTGTGCAACTATATGTGATTGTTAACCTTAATTTTTGTTGAGTTATCACTTTGGTGACATTACCATTGATTTTGTTACGGCTTATTCATGGGCCAAAGATCAACTTTGGTGACTACGATTGTGGATTACACTGTAGTTGTGCATTCTGTACACATATTTTTTATCGCCTTTCATGAACCTTCCTTTTTTGTTGCATTTAGGAAACCAATCATGTTTGAGTTTTTGTGGGTCATGAATCAACTTTGGTCACTACAATTATGGATTGTAATGTAGTTGTACATTCTATACTCATGTTTCCTATCCCCTTTCGTGAACCTTCATTTTTTGTTTAGTTATAGCCGCACTCAGCAAACCGCTCGTCTTTGAGTTTTCGTGGGCCATCGATGAACTTTGGCGACTAAAATTGTGGATTGCACTGTAGTTATCCATTTTGTACATGTATTTTCTATTGCCTTTTGTGAGCCTCCATTTTTTGTTGAGTTATAGCTTCATTTAGGAAACCGCTCGTGTTTGAGTTTTCATGGTCCATCGATCAACTTTGGTGACAACGCTTGTTGTTTACACTATAGTTGTGCATTCTATAGGTGTATATTCTATCTCCTTTTGTGAAACTTCATTTTTTGTTGAGTTATAGCCACATATAGGAAACCGCTCTTGTTTGAGTTTTTGTTGGCCATCGATCAACGTTGGTGACTACGATTGTCGATTACATTGTAGTTGTGCATTCTATGCACATGTTTTTTTCTATTGCTTTTCGTGAAACTTCAGCTTTTGTTGAGTTATAGCCACATTTAGGAAACCGCTTGTGTTTGTGTTTTCGTGAGCCATTGTTAACCTTTGGTGAGTATGCTTGTGGATTACACTGTAGTTGTGCATTCTATTCACGTATTCTCTATCGCCTTTTAGGAACCTTCATTTTTGTGTAGTTATAGCCGCAATTATGAAACCGTTCATGTTTGAGTTTTTGTAGGCCATCGATCAAAATTTGGTGACTATGATTGTAGATTACACTGTAGTTGTGCATTGTATACTTGTATTTTCTATTGCCTTTCACAAACCTTTATTTTTCGTGGAGGTATAGCCACACTTAGAAAACTACTCGTGTTTGCATTATCGCGGGCCATCAATCACTTTGGAGACTATGATTGTGGATTGCACTAGAGTTGTCCATTATGTAAGCATATTTTCTATCACCTTTGGCGAACTTTAATTTTTTGTTGAGTTATAGCCGCATTTAAGAAACCACTTGTGTTTGAGTTTTTTTGGGACATCGGTCAACTTTGGTGGATACGCTTGTGGATTACACTATAGCTGTCCATTATACACGCATATTTTCTATTGGCTTTCGTGAAGCTTCATTTTTTTTATTTCAATTATAGCTACATTTAGGAAACCGCTCATGTTTATGTTTTTGTGGGCCATCGATCAACTTTGGTGACTATGATTGTGGATTACACTAAAAATGTGCATTCTATATGTGTATTTTTTATCGCCTTTTACAAACCTTTATTTTTTTGAGAATTTGAAGCAATAGAGGTTATAGAGGCAAATGTTTTGAATCTTTTTATGAAATATGTAAGGAATGTCATTCTGAGTAGACTTAGATCATCCTTTTTAAAAAAATGAATGTTTCACTAACATGTAAGAACCCCTCAAAAATAGAATCTACGAAACAATGTTTTTTGGAAAATTGAAAATATAGGTTTTATAGGTGCTCGTGTGCTAAAGAGACCCAGATCGTCCGTTTTTTGAAGAAATATGCTGTTTTTGAAAAAGATAGATTTTTTTGAAAAGTAGAAGCAGTAAAGGTAACAAAGGCAAAATTTTTGAATCTTTTTATGAAAAATATGAGAAATGGGCTTTGTAGAGAATGTTGGTTTGAAAACTATTTTTTCAACAACATGCAAAAACTCCTCAAAAATAGAATCTACGAAACAAATTTTTTTGGGAAAATCAAAATATAAGTTTGATAGGTGCTTGTGTGCTCAAAAGACCCTAATCGTCCTTTTTTAAAAAAAATTGTTGTTTTTGAAAAAGATAGACTTTTTTGAAAAGTAGAAGTAGTAGATGTAACAAAGGCAAAAAAATTTAATCTTTTGATGAAAAATTTGAGAAATGGGTATTGTAGAGAATGTCCTTCGTAGTAGTCTTAGATCGTCCTCTTTTCGAAAAACATATTTTTCACCAACATGAAAGAATCCCTCAAAAAAAGAATCTACGAAACAATTTTTTTGGGAAAATAAAAAATATTGGTTTCATAGGTGCTCATGTGCTGAAGAGAGCCAAATCGTCCATTTTAAAAAAAAATAAGTATTTGTTGAAAAAGATGGATTTTTTTGAAAAGTACAAGCAGTAGAGGTTATTAGAGGCAAATTTTTTGAGTCTTTTTATGAAAACGCTAAGAAATTTATTTTGTAGAGAATGTTGTTCGGAGTAAACCCATATCGTCCTATTTTTGAAAAACTAATTTTTCATCATTATGTAAGAAACCCTAAAAAATGGAATCTACGAAACAATATTTTTTGGGAAAACCGAAAATATGGGTTTTATAGAATTTGTCGTCTTTTGCGAACCTTCATTTTTCATTGAGTTATAGTTGCACTTAGGAAACTACTCGTGTTTGAGATTTCATCAGAATTGATCATCTTTGGTGACTACAATTATGTATTACATTGTAGTTGTCCATTCTATACCCGTATTTTCTATTGCATTTTGTGAATCTTCATTTTTGTTGAGTTATAGTTGTATTTAGGAAACCGCTTGTATTTGAGTTTTTGTGGGCCATCGATAAACTTTGGTTACTAAGATTATGGATTACACTATAGTTGTTCATTCTATACACGTATTTTCTATCGCCTTTTGCGAACCTTCATTTTTTGTTGAGTTATATCTGCATTTAGGAAACCGCTCATTAATGAGTTTTTGTGGTCCATCAATCAACTTTGGTGACTACAATTCTGGATTGTACTGTAGTTGTGCATTTTGTACGCATATTTTGTGTGCTAAAGTGACCTAGATCGTCTTTTTTTCCAAATTATTTGTTGTTGAAAAAGATAGATATTTTTGAAAAGTTGAAGCAATAGAGGTAATAGAGGCAAACTTTTTGAATCTTTTTATGAAAAATCTAAAAAATGGGTTTTGTAAAGAATGTCGTTCTAAGTAGACCTACATTGTCCTTTTTTCAACAAACTAATTTTCCACCAACATGCAAGAACCCCTCAAAATAAAAATCTACTAAACATATTTTTTGGGAAAATAAAAAATATGGGTTTTATAGGTGCTCATGTGCTCAACAGACCGAGATTGTCCGTTTTTTGAAAAGATAGGTTGTTCTTCATAAAGATAGATTTTTTTGAAAAGTAGTAGTAGAGGTAACAAAGGCAAATTTTTTGAATCTTTTCTTGTAAAATCTTAGAAATAGGTTTTGTAGAGAATGTTATTCTGATTAGACGCACATCATCCTTTTTTTGAAAAGCTAATTTTTGACCAACATGTAAGAACCCTCAAAAAGGGAATCTATGAATTTTTTATTTTTTTTGGTAAAATCGAAATATGGGTTTTGTAGGTGCTTGTGTGCTAAACAGAACTAGATGGTCATTGTTTGACAAAATAAGTTGTTATTGAAAAAGATATTTGTTTGCAAAGTAGAAGCAATAGACACAATTTTTTTGAATCTTTTTATGAAAAATCTGAGAAATGAATTTTGTAGAGAAGTTTGTTCTACGTAGACCCAGATCGTCCTTTTTTCAAAAAACTAATTATTCACCAACATACAAGAACCCCTCAAAAATAGAATCTACGATACAATTTATTTTTGGGAAAATTATAACTATAGGTTTTATAGGTGCTCATGTGCTGAAAGACCCAGATCGTCTGTTTTCTGAAAAAATAAATTATTGTTCAAAAAGATTGATCTTTTTGAAAAGTAGAAGTAGTCGAGGTAATAGAGGAAAAAAAATTAAATCTTTTTATGAAAAATCTGAGAAATGGGTTTTGTATAGAATGTTCTTATGATTAGACCCCTATCGACCTTTTTTCGAAAAGCTAATTTTTCACCAACATGCAAGAACTCCTCAAAAATAGAATCCACAAAACAATTTTCTTTATAGAAAATCAAAATATGGGTTATAGGTGCCCATGTGCTAAAAAGACCCAGATCGTACATTTTTCGAAAAAAATATTTGTTCTTCAAAAAGATGATTTTTTTGAAAAGTTTCACAAAGTCAAATTTTTTGAATCTTTTTATGAAAAATCTGACAAGTGGGTTTTGTAGATAATGTCGTTCTGAGTACACCCAGATCTTTCTTTTTGCAAAAAGACTAAATTTTCACCAACATGCAAGAACCCCTCAAAAATAGAATCTACGATTTATTTATTTTTTGAAAAAATTGAAATATAGTTTTTCTAGTTGCTCATGTGCTAAACAGACCTAGATCATCCCTTTTTTTTTTTAAATATGTTATTCTTGAAAAAGATAGTTTTTTTTTTTTAAACTAGAAGTAGTAGAGGTAATAGAGGCAATTTTTTTGAATCTTTTTATGAAAAATCTGATAAATGTGTTTTGTAGAGAATGTCATTCTGAGTAAATCTAGATCGTCCTTTTTCTCTAAAAACTATTTTTTCACCAACATGCAAAAACCCCTCAAAAATAGAATCCACCAAATAATTTTTTTGGGGAAATCAAAATATGGGTTTTATAGGTGCTCGTGTCCTAAAGAGACCCTAATTGTCCATTTTTTGATAAAATAAGTCGTTCCTTAAAAAGATATACTTTTTGAAAAGTAGAAGTGGTAGAGGTAACAGAGGCAAACTTTTCGAATCCTTTTATGAAAAATATGAGATATGGGTTTTGTAGAGAATGTCATTGTAACTAAACCCATATCATCCCTTTTTCGAAAAACTTATTTTTCACCAACATGCAAGAACCCCTCAAAAATAGAATCGATGAAACAATTTTTTTTTGGAAAATAGAATATATGGGTTTTATAGGTACTCGTTTTCTAAAGAGACTCAGATCTTCCGTTCTTTGAAAAAAGAAGTTGAAAAAAATATTTTTGAAAAGTAGAAGCAGTAGAGGTAACAGAGGCAATATTTTTTAATCTTTTAATGAAAAATCTAAGAAATGGGTTTCGTAGAGAATGTCGTTCTGAGTAGACCCAGATCGTCCCCTTTTCGAAAAAATAAATTTTCACCAACATACAAGAACCCCTCAAAAATATAGTCTACGAAACAATTTTTTTGGGGAAAATCAAAATATGGGTCTTATAGGTGCTCGTGTGCTCAAAAGACCCTAATCATCCATTTTCTTGAAAAAAATAGTTGTTTTTTAAAAAAATAGACTTTTTTGATAAGTGGGAGTAGTAGACGTAACGGAGGCAATTTTTTTGAATCTTTTTATGAAAAATATCAGTTTTATAGGTACTCGTGCGCTGAAGAGACCCAAATCGTCCGATTTTTGAAAAAACAAGCTTTTCTTGAAAAAGATATATTTTCTTGAGTTAAGGCCCCACTTAGTAAAATGCCTGTGTTTGAGTTTTCATGGGCCATCGATCAACTTTGGTGACTACAGTTGTGGATTACACTATAGTTGTGCATTCTATATGCGTATTTTTTCTTTCGCCTTTCGCGAACCTTGATTTTTTCGTTGAGTTATAGTTGCACTTAAGAAACTGCTCATGTTTGAGATTTCGTACACCATTGCTCAACTTTGGTGACTACGATTGTGGATTGCATTGTAGTTGTCCATTTTGTACGCATATTTTCTATCACCTTTGACGAACCTTGATTTTTCATTTAGTTTTAGCCGCATTTAGAAAAACCACTCGAGTTTGAGTTTTCATAGGCCATCGATCAAATTTGGTGACTATGCTTGTGGATTTGTAGTTGTTGTTTGTAGATGTGTATTTTCTATTGCTTTTCATGAACCTTCATTTTTTGTTGAATTATAATTTAGGAAAATGCACTTATTTGAGTTTTCGTGGGCTACCTATCAACTTTGGTGACTACAATTTTGGATTACACTATAGTTGTTCATTCTATACACTTGTTTTTTAACACTTTTCGAAAAAATTCATTTTTAGTTGAGTTATAGCTGCATTTACTAAACCACTCATGTTTGATTTTTTCTGGGCCATCAATCAACTTTGGTGACTACAATTCTGGATTCTACTATAGTTGTGTATTTTGTATGCATATTTAATTGCCTTTCACGAACCTTCATTTTTTGTTGAGTTATAGTTGCATTTAGGAAAACGCTCGTGTTTGAGTTTTCGTGGGCCATTGATCAACTTTGGTGACTAAGATTGTGGATTACACTATAGTTGTTCAATGAGCTATAGCTGCACTTAGGAAATCGCTCATGTTTGAGTTTTCGTGAACCATCGATCAACTTTGGTGACTACGATTGTGGATTGCATTGTAGTTGTCCATATAAGTATGCGTATTTTCTGTCGCCTTTCGCGAACCTTCATTTTTTTTTGAGTTATAGCTGCATTTAGGAAACCGCTCGAGTTTGAGTTTTCATAGGCCATCGATCAACTTTGGTGACTATGATTGTAGATTGTACAGTAGTTGTGCATTTTGTACACATATTTTTAATCACTTTTCACACACATTCATTTTTTGTTGAGTTATAGCCATATTTAGGAAACCACTCATTTTTGAGTTTTGTTGGGCCATCGATCAACTTTGGTGACTACGATTGTCAATTGCAATGTAGTTGTCGAACTGTACACGTATTTTCTATCGCCTTTCGCAAACCTTCATTTCTAGTTGAGTTATAATTGTCCAATTAGGAAACCGTCATATTTGAATTTTCATGGGCCATCAATCAACTTTGGTGACTACGATTGTGGATTCCATTGTAGTTGTCCATTCTATACGCGTATTTTCGATCAGTTTTAAAAACTTTCATTTTTTGTTGAGTTATAGTCTTATTTAGGAAACCCCTTGAGTTTGAGTTATTCGTGGGCCATCAATCAACTTTGGTGATTATGCCTATAGATTACAATATAGTTGTGTATTCTACAATTGTGGATTACACTATAGTTGTCAATTTTGTACGCTTATTTTTTATCACTTTTCGCATACCTTCATTTTTTGTTGAGTTATAGCCGCATTTAGGAAAGCACTCGTGTTTGAGTTTTTGTTCTCCATCATTTATGTTTAATGACTACGATTATGGATTACACTGTAGTTGTGCATTTTATACACGTATTTTATATTGCCTTTTAGGAACCTTCATTTTTTGTTAAGTTATAGCAATTTACTAAATGCAGCTATAACTGAACAAAAAATGAAGGTTCGTGAAAGGTGATAAAAAATACGTGTATAAAATGCACAACTATAGTGTAATCCACAAGCGTTAGTCACCAAAGTTGATCAATGGTCCGTGAAAACTCAAACTCAAGCAGTTTCCTAAATACAGTTATAAAACAAAAAAATGAAGGTTTTTGAAAGGCGATGGAAAATACAAGTACATAATGGAAAGTACAGTGCAATCCACAATTGTAATGAAAAAAAGGTAAATCGATGGCCCACGAAAACTCAAACACAAGCGGTTTCTTAAGTGCGGCTATAACTCAATGAAAAGTGAAGGTTCACGAAAGGTGATAGAAAATACAATTATAGAATACACAACTACATTGACAACTACAATGCAAGCAACAATCCTAGTCAACAAAGTTATAGCCGCTTTTAGAAAACAGCTCGTGTTTGAGTTTTTGTGAGCCATTGATTAACTTTGGTGACTACGATTATGGATTACAATATAGTCGTGCATTCTATACACGTATTTTCTATCGCCTTTCGCAAAATTTCATCTTTTGTTGAATTATAGCCACATTTAGGAAACCACTCATATTTAAGTTTTTTAGGGCTATCAATCAACTTTTGTGACTACGATTGTGGATTGTACTGTAGTTGTGCATTATCTATGCATATTTTTAATCATCTTTCAAAAACCTTCATTTTTTGTTTGGTGACAATGATTATGGATTTCACTGTAGTTGTGCATTGTATACATGTATTTTTATCGCCTTTCACAAACCTTCATTTTTCGTTGAGTTATAGCCGCATTTATGAAACTTCTCGTGTTTGAGGTTTCTTGGGACATTGATCAACTTTGGTTACTACAATTGTGGATTGCACTGTAGTTTTCCATTCTGTATGTGTATTTTTTATCATGTTTCGTGAACCTTCATTTTTTGTTTAATTATAGCTGCATTTAGCAAATCGCTCGTGTTTGAATTTTTGTGGGCCATCGATCAACTTTGGTGACTACGCTTCTGGATTACACTATAGTTGTACATTCTATACGCGTATTTTCTATCACCTTTCATGATCCTTCACTTTTTGTTGAGTTATAGCAGCATTTAGGAAACCACTCATGTTTGAATTTTTGTGGGTGATCGATCAATTTTTGTGACTACGATTATGGATGGCATTGTAGTTGCACATTCTATAGGCAGTTTTTCTATCGCTTTTCAACCTTCATTTTTCTTTGAGTTATAGCCATATTTAGGAAACCGGTCATATTTGAGTTTTCATGGGCCACCAAAAAATGAAGGTTTGCAAAAGGCTATAGAAAATACACATATAGAATGCACAACTATAGTCTAATCCACAAGCGTAGTCACCAAATTTGATCGATGGCCTAGGAAAACTCAAACTCGAATGGTTTCTTAAATGCAACTATAACTCAACATAAAATGAAGGTTCGCGAAAGGTGATAGAAAATATGTATACAAAATGGACAACTACACTGCAATCTAGAATGCCCATGAAAACTCAAACAGGATCGTTTTACTAAGTAGGGCTATAACTCAACAATTTATTTTTGGGAAAATAAAAAATATTGGTTTCATACACGTGTATAGGATTTTTTATAGAAAGAATAAAAAAATTTGCCTTTGTTACCTCTACTGCTTCTGCTTTTCAAAAAAAACTATCTTTTTTGAAAAAAAAATTATTTTAAAAAAAAAACGAACAATCTAGGTCTCTTAACAACATGAGCATCTATGAAACCCATATTTTTTCATAGATTCTATTTTTGAGGTGTTTTTGCATGTTAATGAAAAATTAGTTTTTCAAAAAAAGGACGATATGGCTCTACTTAGAACGACATTCTCTATAAAACCCATTTCTCATCTTTTTCATAAAAAATATTCAAAAACTTTGCCTCTATTACCTCTACTGCTTCTACTTTTCAAAAAAATCTATCTTTTTAAAAAAAACTTATTTTTTCAAAAAACAGATGATTTGGGTCTCTTTAGCATTTGAGCACCTATAAAACCCATATTTGAATTTTCCCCCCAACAAAATTGTTTCGTGGATTCTATTTTTGAGGGGTTTTTGCATGTTGGTGAAAAATTACTTTTTCGAAAAAAACACGATCTAGGTCTACTTATACGACATTCTCTACAAAACCCATTTCTCAATTTTTTTATAAAAAGATTCAAAATTTTTTTTTTGCTACCTCTACTACTTCTACTTTTCAAAAAAATCTATGTTCTTCAAGAACAACTTATTTTGTCAAAAATTGGATGATTAGGGTCCTTTGAGCACACGAGCAACTATAAAACCCATATTTAGATTTTCCTAAAAAAATTGTTTGGTCGATTCTATTTTTGAGGGGTTCTTGCATTTTGGTGGAAAATAATTTTTTCAAGAAAAATGACGATATGGATTTACTCAGAATAACTTATTTTTTAAAAACCGGACGATCTGGGTCTTTTGAGCACACGAGTACCTATAAAACTCATATTTTTTTATTTTCCCTAAAAAAATTGTTTCATAAATTCTATTTTTGAGGGGTTTTTGCATGTTGGTGAAATATTAGTTTTTTGATAAAAGAACATCTAGGTCTACACAGAACGACATTCTCTACAAAACCCAATTATCAAATTTTTCATAATAAGATTCAAAAAAAATTTCTCTATTACCTCTACTGCTCCTACTTTTCAAAAAACCTATTTTTTCAAGAACAACATTTTTTTTCGAAAAATGGACGATATGGGACTCTTTAGCACACAAAAACATATAAAACCCATATTTTTGATTTTCCCAAAAAAATAGTTTCCTAGATTCTATTTTTGAGGGGTTTTTGCATGTTGGTGAAAAATTAGTTTTGTCTACTGCTTCTTCTTTTAAGAAAAAAAATCTTTTTCAACAACTTATTTTTCCCAAAAACGGATGATGAGGGTCTCTTGAGCACACGAGCACCTATAAAACCCATATATTGATTTTCCAAAAAAAAAAAGTTTCGTACATTCTATTTTTGAGGGTTTGCATGTTGATGAAAAATTAGTTTTTCGAAAAAAGGATGATCTAGGCGACATTCTCTACAAAACTCATTTCTCAGATTTTTCACAAAAAGATTCAAAAAATTTGCCTACCTCTGTTGCTTCTAATTTTATAAAAATCTCTTTTTCAAGAACAACTTATTTTTAAAAAAAATGGATGATCTGGGTCTCTTGAGCACATGAGCACCTATAAAACCCCTATTTTGATTTTCCCAAAAAAATTGTTTCGTGGATTCTATTTTTGAGGAGTTCTTGCATGTTTGTGAAAAAATAGCATTTTAAAAATAGGATGATATGGGTCTAATCATAATAACATTCTCTACAAAACTCATTTCTCAGATTTTTCATAAAAATAATAATTTTGTTTACCTTTGTTACCTCTACTTCTACTTTTCAAAAAAATCAATCTTTTTCAAGAACAACCTATTTTTTCCATAAACGGACTATCTAGGTCTTTCAGCACATGAGCACGTATAAAACCCATATTTTCAATTTTCCTAAAAATAAATTGTATCATAGATTCTATTTTTGAGTTTTCTTGCATGGGTGAAAAATTAGTTTTTCAAAAAAATGATGATCAGAGTCTACTCAAACTGACATTTTCTACAAAACCCATTTCTCATATTTTTCATAAAAAGATGCAAAAAATTTTCCTTTGTTACCTCTACTGCTTCCACTTTTAAAAAAAATCTATCTTTTTCAAAAACAAATAATTTCAAAAAATAGACGATATGGGTGTCTTTAGCACACGAGCACCTATAAAAGCCATATATTTTATTTTCCCAAAAAAAATTGTTTCGTAGATTCTATTTTTGAGGGATATTTGAATTTTGGTGAAAAATTAGTTTTTCAAAAAAGGATGATTTGGGTCTACTCAGAACGACATTTGCCTCCATTACCTCTAGTGCTTCTCCTTTTCAAAAAATATATCTTTTTCAAAAACAACTTATTTTTTCAAGAAACGAACGATCTGGGTCTCTTTAGCACACAAGCACCTATAAAACCCATTGTGGATTGTACTTTAATTGTGCATTCTGTACACATTTTTTGTTCAGTTATAGCCGCATTTAGGGAAAAGCTCATGTTTGAGATTTCATGGGCTATGATTGGTGACTATGATTGTGGATTGCACAATAGTTGTGTTTTCTATACGTGTATTTTCTATCGCGTTTCGTGAACCTTCATATTTTGTTGAGTTATACTCGCACTTAGGAAACCACTCACACTTGAGTTTTCATGGCCTATCGATCAACTTTGGTGATGACAATTGCAGATTGCACTGTAGTTATCATGGCTCATATTTGAGTTTTCATGGACCATCGATCAACTTTGGTGACTACGATTGTGGATTATATTGTAGTTGTGCATTTTGTACATGTTTTTTTTATTGTCATTCGCAAACCTTCCTTTTCTTTTCACTTATAGTTGCATTTAGGAAACCAATCATGTTTGAGATTTTGTGGGTCATCAATCAATTTTGGTGACTACGATTATGGATTTTACTGTAGTTGCAAATTCTATACTTGTGTTTTCTATCACCTTTCGTGAACCTTCATTTTTTGTTGAGTTACAGCCGCACTCAGGAAACCGCTCGCTTTGAGTGATAGCCACATTTTGGAAACCACTCGAGTTTGAGTTTTCGTGCTCCATCGATCAACTTTGGTGACAATGTTGATTACACTGTAGTTGTGCATTCTATAAGCATGTTTTTTGTCGCCTTTTGTGAAAGGAAATAGAAAATACATGTATACAATGCACAACTATAGTGTAAACCACAATCGTAGTCACAAAAGTTGATCGAAGGCCCACAAAAATTGAAATGTGAGCATTTTTTCTAAATGTGGCTATAATTCAACAAAAAATAAAGGTTCGCGAACGATAGAAAATACGTGTATAGAATGCAAAACTATAGTATAATCCACATGCGTAGTCACCAAAGTTTATTGATGGCCCATGAAAATTCAAACTCGAGTATTTTCCTAAATTCGGCAATTACTCAACAAAAAATGAAGTTCCGTGCAAGGCAATTAAAGTTATGTCTATAGAATGCACAACTACAGTACAATCCACAATCGTAACCACCAAAGTTGATCGATGGCCCACGAAAACTCCAACATGAGTGGTTTCCTAAGTGCGGCTATAACTCAACAAAAAATGATGGTTTGTGAAAGTGAATAGAAAATACATATATAATGTACAACTACAGTGTAATCCACAATCCTAGTCACCAAAGTTCATTGAAGGCATACAAAAACTCAAACATGAGCGTTTTCCTAAATGTGGCTATAACTCAACAAAAAATGAAGGTTTGCGAGAGGTGATAGAAAATATAAGTATAGAATGCACATCTAGAGTGTAATCCACAAGCGTAGTCACCAAAGTTGATGGATGGCCTACGAAAAACTCAAACTCGATTGGTTTCCTATATGCGGATAACTCAACAAAAAATGAAGGTTTGGGAAAGGCAATAGAAAATACGTGTATAGAATGCACAACTACATTGCAATCCACACTTGTATTCACAAAAGTTGGTCGATGGCCCACGAAAATTCAAACACAAGCAGTTTTGTAACTACCACTATAACTAAATGAATAATAAAGGTTCGAGAAAAGCGATAGAAAATAAGCATATACAATGCAAAACTATAGTGTAATCCACAATCGTAGTCACCAAAGTTGATCGATGGCCCACGTAAAGTCAAACTCGAGCAGTTTCCTAAATGCATCTATAACTCAACAAAAAATGAAGATTAACGAAAGGCCATAGAAAACATGTGTATAGAATGGAAAATTACTATGCATTCCACAATCATAGTCACCAAAGTTTATTGATGGCCCACGAAAACTCAAACACTAGCGGTTTCCTAAATGTGGGTATAACTCAACAAAAAATTTCACAAAAAGTGATAGAAAATACACGTATTGAATGCAGTACATTGTAATCACAAGCCTAGTCACCAAAATTGATCAATGCCCACGAAAAGTCAAACTTGAGCAGTTTCCTAAATGTGGCTATAACTCTACAAAGAGTAAATATTTGCGAAAGGCCATAGAAAACACGTGTATAGAATGGAAGATTACTATGCATTCCACAATCGTAGTCACTAAACTTGATCGATGGCCCACGAAAACTCAAACATGAGCGGTTTCCTAAGTGCAGCTATAACTTAACAAAAGATGAGGTTCACGAAAGCCGATAGAAAATACGTGAATAGAATGCACAACTATAGTGTAATCCACAATGGTAGTCACCAAAGTTGATTGATGGTCCATGAATCTTGAACACGAGCGTTTTCCTAAATGTGGCTATAAGTTAACAAAACGAATGAAGGTTCGTGAAAGGCGATTAAATATATACATACAAAGTGCACAACTATAGTACAATCGACAATCGTGTTCACCAAAGTATATCAATGGCCCACGAAAACTCAAACACGAGAGGTTTTCTAAATGCGGCTATAACTTGACAAAAAATGAAGATTCATGAAAAGCGATAGAAAATATGCCTATGGAATGCACAACTACAATATAATCCAGAAGCCTAGTCACCAAAGTTGGTCGATGGCCCACGAAAACTCAAACACTCGGTTTCATAAATGCAGCTATAACTCAACAAAAAATGAAGGTTCACGAAAGGCGATAGAAAATACACGTGCATAATGGACAACTACAGTGCAATCCTAATCATAGTCACCAAAGTTAAAAGATTGCCCACGAAAACTCAAACACGAGTGGTTTTCTAAGTGCAGCTATAATTCATCGAATATTGAAGGTTTGTGAAAGGCGATACAAAAGACAATGCACAACTATAGTGTAATCCACAATCGTAGTCACCAAAGTTGATCGATGGCCCACAAAAATGCAAACACGAGCATTTTCCTTAATACGGCTATAAATAAAGAGAAAATGAAGGTTAAAGAAAGGAAATTAAAAAATATGCATATAGAATGCAGAACTATAGAACAATCCAAAATCGTAGTCACCAAATTTCATTGATGGCCCACAAAAACTCAAACACGAGTGGTTTCCTAAATGCAGTTATAACTCAACAAAAAATTAAGGTTCACAAAAGTCGATAGAAAATATGCGTATAGAATGCAAAACTATAGTGTAATCCAGAAACGTAGTCACCAAAGTTGATCGATGGCCCACGAAAACTCAAACTCGAGTGTTTTCCTAAATGCAGCTATAACTCAACAAAAAATGAAGGTTCGCGAAATGAGATAGAAAACACATGTACAAAATGGACAACTAGAGTGCAATAAAAAATCGTAGTCACCAAAGCTAATTGATGGCCTACGAAAACTAAAACATGAGCCGTTTCGTAAGAGCATGTATAAGTCAATAAAAAATGAAGGTTCATGAAACTCGATAGAATATACGCCTATGGAATTCACAACTATAGTGTAATCCACAATCGTAGTCACCAAAATTGAGCGGTGGCCCACGAAAAACCTCATATACGAGCGTTTTTCCTTGATGTGGCTATAACTCAACAAATAATGAAGGTTCATGAAAAGTGATTAAAAATATGCATATAGAATGCAAAACTACAGTACAATCCGCAATCATAGTCACTAAAGTTGATCGATGGCCCATAAAAACTCAAACATGAGCATTTTCCCAAATGCGGCTATAACTGAACAAAAAAAAAAGGTTTGTGAAAGACAATAGAAAACACATTTATAGAATGCACAACTATAGTGTAACCTACAATCGTATTCACCAAAGTCCATCGATGGTCGACAAAACCTCAAACACATGCAGTTTCCCATATTCGGCTATAACGCAACAAAAAATGAAGGTTCATGAAAGGCAATAGAAAATACGTGTATAAAATGCACAAATACATTATAATCTGCAAGCTTAGTCACCAAAGTTGATTGATGGCCCACGAAAACTCAAACTTGAGCAGTATCCTAAATGCGGCTATAACTCAACAAAAAATGAAGTTTTGTGAAAGGCAGTAGAAAATTGGCATTCATAATGTACAACTACAATGCAATCCACAATCGTAGTCACTAAAGTTGATCAATGGCCCATGAAAGCTCCAACACGAGCAGTTTCCAAAATGCGGCTATAACTCAACGAAAATTCAAATTTCGCGAAAGGCGATAGAAAATACGTGTATAGATTGAACAACTATGTGTAATTGACAATCGTAGTCTCTAAAATTGATCAATGGCCCAAGAAAACTCAAATATAAGCGGTTTCCTAAATACCACTTTAACTCAACAAAAAATGAATGTTTGTGAAAAGCAATTAAAAATAGGCATATAGAATGCACAACAATAGTGTTTAGATATACCCGCATTTAGGAAAATGCTTGTGTCTGAAATTTTGTGGATCGTCGATCAACTTTGGTTACTATGATTATGTATTACATTGTAATTGTGCATTCTACATGTGTATTTCTAACACCTTTCGCGAACCTTCATTTTTTGTTTAGTTATAGCTGCACTTAGGAAATCGCTCGTGTTTTAGCTTTTGAGGGCCATCAAACAACTTTGGTGACTATGATTGTGGATTACACTGTAGGTGTGCATTTTTTGCACATATTTTCTATCACCTTTTGTGAACCTTCATTTTTTGGTTAATTATAGCCACATTGTTTTGGTATTTGAGTTTCCGTGTGCCTTCAATCAATTTTGGTGAATACGATTGTGGATTACACTATAGTTGTGCATTCTTTGCACATATTTTCTATCGACTTTCATGAACCTTCATTTTTTGTTGTGTTATAGTCACATTTAGGAAACCGTTAGTATTTTAGTTTTCATGGGCCATCAATGAACTTTGGTGACTACGATTGTGGATTGCACTGTAGTTTTGGATTATGAATGATAATTTTCTGTCAACTTTCGTGAACCTTCATTTTTTTGAGTTATAGCCACATTTAGGAAACCACTGGTGTTTAAGTTTTTGTGGGCCATCGATCAACCTTTGTGAGTACACTTGTGGATTACACTATAGGTTTTCATTCTATATGTATATTTTCGATCGCCTTTCACGATCATTCATTTTTTGTTGAGTTTAGCCGCATTTAGGAAACTGCTCATGTTTGAGTTTTTTTGGGAAATCAATCAACTTTGGTGACTGCGATTAAGGATTGTACTGTAGTTGTCCATTTTGCACATATATTTTCTATCACCTTTTGTGAACCTTCATTTTTTGTTGAGTTATAGCCAAATTTATGAAACTACTCGTGTTTGAATTTTTATGGGCCAACGTGGCTATGACTCAATGAAAAATGAGGGTTAAGAAAATGCGATAAAAAATATGCGTATAGAATGCACAACTACAGTGTAATCCACAAGTGTAGACACCAAAGTTGATCGATAGCCAACGAAAACTCAAACTCGAGCAATTTCCTAGACACATTTATAACTCAACAAAAAATGAAAGTTCACGAAAGGTGATAGAAAATATGCGTACAAAATAGAGAACTATAGTACAATCCACAATCATAGTCACCAAAGTTGATCGATGGCCCATGAAAAGTCAAACATAAGTATTTTACTAAGTGGGGCTATAACTCAACAATTTTTTTGTGGGAAAATCGAAAATATGGGTTTTATACACATCTTTAGGATTTTTCATAGAAAGATTTTAAAAATTGCCTCTGTTACCATTACTGTTTTTGCTTTTCAAAAAAATATATCTTTTTCAACAACTTATTTGTTAACAAAAGGACAATATGGGTCTCTTTACAACATGAGCATCTATAAAACCCATATCTTTTATTTTCCCAAAATATATGCAAAAAGAGGACGATATGGGTCTACTAAGAACGACATTCTCTACAAAACCAATTTCTCAGATTTTTCATAAAAAAGATTCAAAAAAATTGCCTCTATTACCTATACTGCTTCTACTTTGCAAAAAAATCTATCTTTTTCAAAAAAAACTTATCTTTTTAAACAATAGATGATTTGGGTCTCTTCAGCACACGAGCACCTATAAAATCGATATATTTCATTATTCCAAAAAAAATGTTTCAGAGATTGTTTTTTTGAGGGATTTTTGCAAGTTGATTACATTGTAGTTGTGCAATCTGTATGCACATTTTCTATTGCCTTTCACGAACCTTCATTTTTCGTTAAGTTATAGACGCACTTAGGAAACTGCTCGTGTTTGAGTTTTTTTGGGCCATCGATCAACTTTGGTGACTACGATTGTGGATTTTGCTGTAGTTGTGCATTCAGTATGAATATTTTTAATTGCCTTTCACCAAGCTTCTTTTTTTTATTAAAAATTTGACAAATGGGTTGTATAGAGAATGTCGTTATGAGTACATCCAAATCGTTCTTTTTTTGAAAAACTAATTATTCACCAACATTCAATAACTCCTAAAAAATAGAATCTACAAAACAATTTTTTTTGGGAAAATAAAAATATGGGTTTAATAGGTGCTTGTGTGCTCAAGAGACCCTAATCACCCATTTTTTGAAAAAAATAGTTGTTTTTGAAAAAGATAGACATTTTTGAAAAGTAGTAGTAGAGGTAACAGAGGCAAAAAATTTGAATCTTTTTATGTAAAATCTGATAAATGGGTTTTGTAGAGAATGTCGTTCTAAGTAGACCCAGATCGTCCTTTTTTAAAAAAACCTATATCGTCCATTGTTTATATGTGCTCGTATCCTAAAATTGAAATATGGGTTTTATATGTGCTCGTATGCTAAAAAGACCTAGATCGTCCATTTTTTGAAAAGATATATGTTTGTTTTGAAAAGGATAGAGTTTTTTTTTAATCTTTTTATGAAAAATCTGATAAATGGGTTTTTTTAGAGAATGTCGTTCTGAGTAGACCCAGATCATCCTTTTTTCGAAAAACTAATTTTTCACCAACATGCAAGAACCCCTCAAAAATAGAATCTACGAAACTTTTTGTTTTTGAAAATCGAGAATATAGGTTTTATAGGTGCTCGTTTGCTAAAGAGACCCAGATCATCTGTTTTTGAAGAAATAAGTTGTTCTTGAGAAAGATAGATTTTTTAAAAACGTAGAAGCAGTAGAGGTAAACAATTTTTTTTTTTTAATCTTTTTATGAAAAATCTGAGAAATAGGATTTTTAGAGAATGTCGTTCTGAGTAGATCCAGATTGTCATCTTTTTGAAAAACTAATATTTCACCAACATGCAAAAAACTCCTCAAAAATAGAATCTACGAAACAATCTTTTTTGGGAAAATCAAAAAATGGGTTTCATATGTGCTTGTGTGCTCAAGAGACCCTAATCATCCATTTTTTGAAAAAATTAGTTGTTTTTGAAAAAGATAGACTTTTTTGAAAAGTAGAAGTAGTAGAGGTAACAGAGGCAAATTTTTTTGAATCATTTTATGTAAAATCTAAGAAATGGTTTTTTTAGAGAATGTCATTCTGAGTAGACCCAGATCATCCTTTTTTCGGAAAACTTATTTTTCACCAACTTTCCAAAACCACTAAAAGAAAGAATCTACAAAATATTTTTTTTGGAAAAATAGAAAATATCGATTTTATAAGTGCTCGTGTGTTGAAGAGACCCACTTAGTAAAAAAATCATGTTTGAGTTTTCATGGCCCATCTATCAACTTTGGTGACTACTATTGTAGATTATATTGTAGTTGTGCATTCTATACGCGTATTTTAAATCACCTTTCGCGAACCTTCATTTTTCGTTGAATTATAGCCGCACTTAGGAAATTGTGCGTGTTTGAGTTTTCGTGTGCCATTGATCAACTTTGGTAACTACGATTGTGTATTGCACTATAGTTGTTCATTCTATATGCATATTTTCTATTGCCTTTAGCAAATCTTCATTTTTTCTTGACTTATAGCCACATTTAGGAAACTGCTAATGTTTGAGTTTTTATGGGCCATCAATCAACTTTCCTCATTGCAATTGTGGATTGTACTATAGTGGTGCATTATGCACGCATATTTTTAATCACCTTTCATGAATCTTCATTTTTTTTTTAGAGATAATTTGGGAAAACGTTCATGTTTGAGTTTTCGTGGCCTATCGATCAACTTTGGTGTCTACAATTGTGGATTGCATTGTAGTTGTACATTCTATACGCCTATTTTCTATCACCTTTTGTCAACCATTTTTTGTTTAGTTATAGTTGGTGACTACGATTGTCGATTGCACTCTAGTTGTCCATTCTATACACGTATTTTCTATCACCTTCTGTAAACTAAAACCGCTCGTATTTGAGTTTTTGTAGGCCATTGATCAGCTTTGGTGACTATGATTGTGTATTACACTGTAGTTGTTCATTCTGTACATGAATTTTCTATTTCCTTTCGCGAACCTTCATTTTTTGTTGAGTTATAACTGCATTTAGGAAACCGCTCATGTTTCAATTTTTGTGGGCCATCAATCAACTTTGGTAACTATGATTCTAGATTGTACTATAGTTGTACATTCAGTCCACATATTTTTAATCGCTTTTCACAAACATTCATTTTTTGTTGAGTTATGCCGCATTTAGGAATCCGCTTGTGTTTGAGTTTTCGTGGGCCATCGATCAACTTTAGTGACTACGATTGTGGATTACACTTTAGTTGTCCATTCTATATGCGTATTTTCTATTGCCTTTCATGAACCTTTGTTTCTGGTTGACTTATAGACGCATTTAGTTAACCGCTCGTGTTTGAGTTTTCGTGTGCTAAAGAGACCCAGATCGTCCATTTTTGAAGAAGTAAGTTGTATTTGAAAAAGATAGATTTTTTTTTAAAGTAGAAGCAGTAGAGGTAACAAAGCCAAAAAAAATTATGAAAAACTTAAGAAAATGGGTTTTGTAAAGAATGTCGTTTTGAGTAGATGCAGATCATCCTTTTTTCGAAAAACTAATTATTCACCAACATGCAAAAACTACTCAAAAATAGAATCTACAAAACAATTGTTTTTGGAAAAATTGAAATATGGGTTTTATAGGTGCTTGTTTGCTCAAGAGATCCTAATTGTCCATTTTTTGAAAAAATTAGTTGTTTTTGAAAAATAGAGTTTTTTAAAAAGTAGAAGCAATAGAGGTAACAAAGGTAAATTTTTTGAATCTTTTTATGAAAAATCTAGGAAATGGGTTTTGTAGAGAATGTCGTTTTGAGTAGATCCATATCGTCCTTTTTTCAAAAAAACTAATTTTTCACCAACATGCAAAAACTCCTCAAAAATAGAATCTATGAATTTTTTTTTGGGGGAAAATCAAAAGATAGGTTTTATAGGTGCTCCTGTCCTAAAAAGACCCTAATCGTCCATTTTTTGAAAAATAAAGTTGTTTTTGAAAAAGATAGACTTTTTTGAAAAGTAGTAGTAGAGGTAACAGAGGCAATTTTTTTGAATCTTTTTATGAAAAATCTGAAAAATAGGTTTTGTAGAGAATTTTATTTTGAGTAAAAACCCAGATCATCTTTTTTTCAAAAAAAATATTTTTCACCAACTTGCAAAATGCCTCAAAAAAAGAATCTATGAAAAAATATTTTTGGAAAAATCAAAAATATCAGTTTTATAGGTGCTTGTGTGCTGAAGTGACCCAAATCGTCTGTTTTTTGAAAATATAAGTTTTATCTTGAAAAAGATAGATTTTTTTGAAAAGTAGAAGCAGTAGAGGTAATAGAGCCAAATATTTTGAATCTTTTTTATGAAAAGTATGAGAAATGGGTTATGTAGAGAATTTCATTCTGAGTAGACCCATATCGTCCTCTTTATGAAAAACTAATTTTTCATTAATATGCAAGTACCCCTCAAAAATAGAATCTATGAAAAAATATTTTTTGGGAAAATTGAAAATATGGGTTTGATAGATGCTCATGTTGTAAAGAGACTCAGATCATCCGTTTTTAAAAAAAATAAGTTGTTCTTGAAAAATATTGGTTTTTAAAAAAAGCATAAGCAGTAGAGGTAACAGAGGCAATTTTTTTGAATCTGTCTATGAAAAATCCTATACACATGTATGAAACCAATATTTTTGATTTTCCCAAAAAAACATTGTTGAGTTATAGCCCCACTTAGTAAAACGCTCCTGTTTGAGTTTTCGTGGGCATTCTGGATTGCACTGTAGTTGTCCATTTTGAATGCATATTTTCTATTGTCTTTCGCGAACCTTCATTTTTTGTTGAGTTATAGCCGCATTTAGGAAACCGCACGAGTTTGAGTTTTCATGGGCCATCGATCAAATTTGGTGACTACACTTGTGGATTAGACTATAGTTGTGCATTCTATATGTGTATTTTCTATCGGCTTTTCTGAACCTTCATTTTTTGTTGAGTTATAGCCGCATTTAGGAAACTGCTAATGCTTGAGTTTTTGTGGGCCATCGATCAACTTTGGTAATTGCGATTATGGATTGTACTATGGTTGTGCATTATGTATGGATATTTTTTATCACCTTTCATGAACCTTAATTTTTTGTTGAGTTATATTTTAGGAGAACGCTTGTGTTTGAGTTTTCGTGGGCTATCTATCAATTTTGGTGGCTACAATTGTTGATTACATTGTAGTTGTGTATTCCATATGCGTATTTTCTATCGCCTATCGTAGTCACCAAAGTTGATTAATGGCCCACAAAAACTCAAACATGAGTGTTTTCCTAAATGCGACTATAACTCAACAAGAAATGAAGGTTCCCGAAAGGCAATGAAAAATATGTGTACAAAATGCACAACTACAGTAAAATCTAGTCGTAGTCCCCAAATTTGATTGATGGCCCACAAAAATTCAAATACGAGCGGTTTCCTAAATAAGACTATAACTCAACAAAAACTGAAGGTTCAGAAAAGGCTATAGAAACTATTCATACAAAATGGACAAGTATAGTGGAGTGGACAATCGTAGTCACGAAAGTTGATCGATGGCCCAATAAAACTCAAACACAAGTGGTTTCCTAAGTGAAGCTTCACGAAAAGCGATTGAAAATACGTGTATAAAATGCACAACTACAGTGTAATCCACAATCCTAGTCACTAAAGTTCATTGATAGCCTACGAAAACTCAACAACAAGCATTTTTCTAAATTATAACTCAACAAAAAATGAAGGTTCGTGAAAGGTGATTAAAAATATGTGTACAAAATGCACAACTATAATACACTCCACAATCGCACTTACCAAAGTTGATCGATGGCCCACAAAAACTCAAACATGAGCAGTTTCCTAAATGCGTCTATAACTCAACAAAATATGAAAGTTCATGAAAGTCAATTGAAAATACACATATAAAATGCACAACTACAGTGTAATCCACAAGCGTAGTAACCAAATTTGATCGATGGCCCACGAAAACTCAAACTCGAGTGGTTTCCTACATTCGGCTATAACTCAAGAAAAAATGAAGGTTCGCGAAAGGTGATAGAAAATTTGCGTATAGATTGGACAACTGCAGTGTAATCCACAATCGTAGTCACCAAATTTGATTGATGGCCAACGAAAACTCAAACACAAGCGTTTTACTAAGTAGGGTGTTAACAAAAAAAATTTGGGAGAATCAAAAATATTTGTTTTATACACGTGTATAGGATTTTTCATTGAAAGATTCAAAAAAATTCCTTTGTTACCTCTACTACAACTACTTTTCAAACAAATCTATCATTTCAAGAAAAACTTATTTTTTTTAAAAACGGACTATTTGGGTCTCTTCAGCACACGAGCATCTATAAAACCGATATTTTCAATTTTACCAAATAAAATTGTTTCATAGATTCTATTTTTGAAGAATAACTTTTTCAAAAAAAAGAAGATCTGGGTCTACTCAGAATGACATTCTCTACAAAACCCATATTTCGATTTTCCCAAAATTAATTGTTTCGTAGATTCAATTTTTTAGGAGTTTTTGCATGTTGGTGAAAAAATAGTTTTCAAAATTCGTAGATTCAATTTTTGAGTAGTTTTTGCAAGTTGGTGAAAATTTAGTTTTTCAAAAAGAGGATGATCTGGATCTATTCAGAATGGCATTCTCTACAAAACCCACTTCTTAGATTTTTCATAAAAAAGATTCAAACAATTTCCCTTTGTTACCTCTACTGCTACTACTTTTCAAAAAAACCTATCTTTTTCATAAACAACTTATTTCTTCAAAAAATGGACGATCTTGGCCTCTTTAACAATGAGCACGTATAAAACCGATATTTTCGATTTTCCAAAAAAAATTGTTTCATAAATTCTATTTTTGAGGGGTTTTTGCATGTTGGTGAAAAAAATATTTTTTCAAAAATAGGACAATATGAGTCTACTAGGACGACATTCTCTACAAAACCCATTTCTTAGATATTTCATAAAAAGATTCAAAAAAATTTCCTCTGTTACCTCTACTGCTTGTAGTTTTCAGAAAAAACTATCTTTTCAAAAAATACTTATTTTTAATGAAAAATGGATGATCTAGGTCTCCTTAGCTCTTGAGCATGTATAAAACCCATATTTTTTATTTTCCCAACTAAAATTGTTTCATAGATTCAATTTTTGGGGGTTTTCCTGCATGTTGGTGAGAAATTATTTTTTCGAAAAGAGGACGATTTTATTCAGAATGACATTCTCTACAAAACCCATTTATCAGATTTTTCATAAAAGAGATTGAAATAAATTGCCTCTATTACCTCTACTGCTTCTACTTTTCAAAAACTGAATGATTTGGGTCTCTTCAACACACGAGCACCTATAAAACCAATATTTTAAATTTTTTGAAAAAAATTGGTTTCGTAGATTCTATTTTTGAGGGGTTCTTGCAAATTGGTGAAAAATAAGTTTTTCAAAAAAAGGACGATTTGGATCTACTTAGAACGACATTCTCTACAAAACACAGGAGTACCTATAAAACCCATATTTTGATTTTCCCAAAAAAAGTGTTTGGTGGATTCTATTTTTGAGGGGTTCTTTCATGTTTGTGAAAAATTAGTTTTTCGAAAAAAGCACGATCTGGATTTACTCAGAACAAAATTCTCTACAAATCCCATTTCTCAGATTTTTCATAAAAAGATTCAGAAAATTTGCCTCTATTACCTCTACTGCTTCTATCTACTTTTCAAACAAATCTTATTTTTTCAAAAAACAGACGATCTAAATTTCTTCAGCACACGAGCACCTATAAAACCAATATTTTTTATTTTCCCAAAAAAAATTGTTTTGTACATTCTATTTTGAGGGGGTCTTGTATGTTGGTGAAAAATTAGTTTTTCGAAAAAAAGACGATCTGGGTTTACACAAAATGACATTCTCTACAAAACCCATTTCTCAAATTTTTCATAAAAGAGATTCAAAAAACTTGCCTCTGTTATCTCTACTGCTTCTACATTTCAAAAATATCTATCTGTTTTAAAAACAACTTATTTTTTCAAAGAACAAAAGATCTGGGTCTCTTTAGCATACGAGTACCTATAAAACCCATATTTTTTTATTTTCACAAAAAAGATTGTTTCATAGATTCTATATTTCAGCGGTTCTTGCATGTTGGTGAAAAATAAGTTTTTCGATAAAAGGACGATTTGGGTCTATTCAGAATGGCATTCTCTACAAAATCCATTTCTCATATTTTTCATAAAAAGATTCACAAAATTTGCCTCTGTTACCTCTACTGCTTCCACTTTTCAAAAAAAACTATCTTTTTCGAGAACAGTTTATTTTCTTCAAAAAATAGATGATCTGGGTCTCTTTAGCACACGAGCACCTATAAAACCTATATTTTCGATTTTCCAAAAAAAAACTATTTCATGGATTCTATTTTTGAGGGGTTCTTACATGGTGAAAAATTTGTTTCTTGAAAATAATACGATATGAGTGTTTTTAGCACATGGGCACCCATAAAACTCAAATTTTTGATTGTCCTAAAAAAATTGTTTCCTAGATTCTATTTTTGAAGGGTTTTTGCATGTTGGTGAAAAATTAGTTTTTTGGAAAAGAGGACCTATGAAACAGACGATTTCGGTTTCTTGAGCAAACGAGCACCTATGAAAACCATTTTCAATTTTCCCAAAAAAATTTATTTTGTGGATTCTATTTTTGAGGAGTTATTGCATGTTGGTGAAAAATTAGCTTTTCAAAAAATGGACGATATAGGACTAATCATTATAAAATTCACTACAAAACCCATATCTCAGATTTTTGATTAAAAGGTATAAAAACGTTTCCTCTGTTACCTCTACTAGATCTACTTTTCAAAACAACTTATTTCTTGAAAAATGGACGATTTGGGTCTTTCAGCACATTAGCACCTATAAAACCCATGTTTACGATTTTCCCAAAAATAAATTATTTCGTTGATTCTATTTTTGAAGGGTTTTTGCATGTTGGTGAAAAATTAGTTTTTCGAAAAGAGGACGATCTTCCTCATAATGACATCCTCTACCAAACCCATTTCTTGGATTCTTCATAAAAACGTTAAAAAAATATTCCTCTATTACCTCTATTGCTCCTACTTCTCAAAAAATCTCTTTAGCACATGAGCAACTATAAAACCTATATTTTTTATTTTCCCAAAAAAAATTGTTTCGCAGATTCTATTTTTGAGGGGTTCTTGAATGTTGGTGAAAATAAGTGTATAGAATGCACACCTACAATGTAATCCATATTCTTAGTCACCAAAGTTTATCGATGGCCCACAAAAACTCAAACATGAGCAGTTTCCTAAATGTGGCTATAACTCAATAAAAAAATGAATGTTCATGAAAGGCGATAGAAAATATGCTTACAAAAGGGAAATTGAAAATACAATCCACACTCGTATTCACCAAACTTGATTGACGGCCCACGAAAACTCAAACGCGAGCAATTTCCTAACTGCGGCTATAACTCAAAAAAAAATAAAGGTTCTCGTAATGCGATAGAAAGTATGCGTATAGAATACATAACTATAGTGTAATGCGCTATCATAATCATCGAAGTTAATTGATGGCCCATGAAAACTGAAACACGAGCGTTTTCCAAAATGCGGCTATAACTCATCAAAAAATAAAGGTTTGTGAAAGGTGATTAAAAATATGCATACAAAATGAAACACTAGAATACAATCCACAATCGTAGTCATAAAAGTTGATTGATGGCCCATAAAAACTCATACAGGAGTGGTTTCCTAAATGCGGCTATTATAACTCAAAAAAAAATGAAGGTTCAAGAAAGGCGAACGGAAACTAAAAAACGAAGATTTTTGTAAATGCAACTATAACTCAAAAAAAATGAAGGTTCAAGAAAGGCGATTAAAAATATGCATATGGAATGCACAATGATAGTACAATCCACAATCGTAATCACCAAAGTTGATCAATGGCCCACAAAAACTCAAACATGAGTGGTTTTATAAATGCAGCTATCACTCAACAAAAAATAAAGGTTCGCGAAAGGCAATAGAAAATACGTGTATAGAATGCACAACAACGTAGTCATCAAAGTTTATCGATGGGACACGAAAACTTGAACATGAGCATTTTTCTTAATGCGGCTATAACTTAACAAAAAATGAAGGTTCATGAAAAGCGATTACAAATGTGTACAAAATGCACAACTACAGTACAATCCACAATCGTAGTCACCAAACTTGATCGATGGCCCACAAAAACTCAACCATGAGTGATTTTCGAAATACGGATATAACTCAACGAAAAATGAAGGTTTGTAAAAGGTGACAGAAAATATTCATACAGATTGGACAACTACAGTGCAATCCACAATCATAGTCAGCAAAGTTGTTTGATGGCCCATGAAAACTCAAACACGATCGGTGTCCTAAATGCAGCTATAATTGAATGAAAAATAGACAACTACAGTGCCATCCACAATCGTAGTCTCGAAAGTTGATTGATCACCCACAAAAATTCAAACATGAGTGGTTTCCTAAATGCGGCTATAACTCAACAAAAAATGAAGGTTCGCTAAAGGCAATAGAAAATTAGCGTTCATAATGCACAACTACAATGCATTCCACAATCGTAGTCACCAAAGTTGATCGATGGCCCATGAAAAATCAAACACAAACGGTTTCCTAAATGCGGCTATAACTCATCAAAAATTGAAGGTTCACGAAAGGCGATAGAAAATACATACACAAAATGGACAACAACAGTGCAATCCACAATTGTAGTCACTAAAGTTAATCGATGTCCCAAAAAACTCAAACACGAGCAATTTCCTAAATGCGGCTATAACTCAACGAAAAATGAAGGTTGTTGAAAGACGAATAAAAATATGCTCAACTATTACAATCCACAATCGTAGTCATAAAAGTTGATTGATAGCATTCAAAAACTTAAACATGAGCGTTTTCTTAAATGCAAGTATAAATCAACGAAAAATAAAGTTTTGTGAAAGGCGATAGAAAATATGTGTATAGAATGCACAACTATAGTGTAATCCATAATTGTAGTCACCAAAGTTGATCGATGGCCCACAAAAACTCAAACACGAGCGGTTTCCTAAATGCAGCTATAAGTTTGTTGACTACGATTGTTGTTTGCACTGTACTTGTGCATTCTATAAGCGTATTTTCTATCACCTTTTGTGAACCTTCACTTTTCGTTGAGTTATAGTCACACTTAAGAAACTACTCGTGTTTGAGTTTTCGTGGGCCATCGGTCAACTTTGGTGACTACGCTCTTGGATTACACTGTTGTTGTGCAATCTATACACATATTTTCTATCGCCTTTCGCAGGACTTTTAGAACCTTCATTTTTTACTACGATTGTGGATTGCACTGTACTTTTTCATTATGTACTTGTATTTTCCATCCCCTTTTAGGAACCTTCATTTTTTGTTGTGTTATAGCCGTATTTAGGAAACTGCTTGAGTTTGAGTTTTCGTGGACCATCGATCAACTTTGGTGACTATGCTCTTGGATTACACTGTTGTTGTGCAATCTATACGCGTATTTTCTATTCTTTTTCACAAACCTTCATTTTTTGTTGAGTTATAGCCGCATTTATAAAACTGCTCGTGTTTGAGTTTTCGTGGACCATCAATCAACTTTGGTGACTACGAATGTGGATTGCACTATAGTTGTCCATTTTGTGCGCATATTTGCTATTGTCTTTTGTGAACCTTCATTTTTTGTTGAGTTATAACTGCATTTAGGAAACCAATTGAGTTTGAGTTATCGTGGGCCATTGATCAACTTAAGTGTCAATGATTTTGTACTGTACTGTAGTTGTACATTTTGTACGCATATTTTTAATCACTTTTCACGAACATTCATTTTTTGCTGAGTTATAGTTGCATTTAGGAAACCACTCATGTTTGAGTTTCATGGGCCATCAATCAACTTTGGTAACTACGATTGTGGTTTGCACTATAGTTTTGCATTCTATACGTGTATTTTATATTTCTATCACCTTTTGTAAACCTCAATTTTTTTTGAGTTATAGCTGCACTTAGAAAAATGCTCATGTGTGAGTTTTCATGAGCTGCCGATCGAATTTGGTGACTACGATTGTGGAGTACACTGTAGTTGTGCATTCTATACGCATATTTTCTTTTACTTTTCGTGAACCTTCGTTTTTTGACGAGTTATATCCTCATATCAGAAATCACTCATGTTTGAGTTTTCATGGGCCATTGATCAACTTTGGTGACTACGATTGTGGATTGCAATGTAGTTGTGCATTATGAACGCTAATTTTCTATCTCCTTCTGTGAACATTCACTTTTTGTTGAGTTATAGCTGCATTTCCATTTAATAACTTCAGTGACAACGCTTGTGGATTACACTATAGTTGTGCATTCCATATGGGTATTTTCTATCGCCTTTGATGAACCTTCATTTTTTGTAGAGTTATAGCCGCATTTAGGAAACCGCTCTTGTTTCAGCTTTCATGGGCCATCGATCAACTTTCGTGACTATGATTGTGGATTGCACTATAGTTGTCCATTCTGTACGCATATTTTCTATTGCCTTTTGTGAACCTTCATTTTTCGTTGAGTTATAACCGTAATTAGGATACCGCTCGTCTTTGAGTTTTCATGGGCCATGGATCAACTTTGGTGACTACACTTGTGGATTACACTATAGTTGTGCATTCTATACGTGTATTTTCTGTCACTTTTTGTGAACCTTCATATTTTGTTGAGTTATAGCCGCATTTAGGAAACCGCTAATATTTGAGTTTTTGTGGACCATCAATCGACTTTGGTGACTACAATTGTGGATTACACTATAGTTGTAATTTGTCTACACATATTTTTAATTGCCTTTCACGAACCTTCATTTTTTGTTGAGGTATAGGCTCATTTAGAAAAACGCTCGTGTTTGGGTTTTCGTGGGCCATCGATCAACTTTAATGACTACGATTGTGGATTGCGATGTAGTTGTGCATTCTATACAGATGTTTTCTATTGCCTTTCGCGAACCTTCATTTTTTGTCGGGTTATAGTTGCATGTAGGAAATTGGTCGAGTTTGAGTTTTTGTGGGCCATCGATCAACTTTGGTGACTACAATTGTGGATTGTATTGTAGTTGTACATTTTGTACACATATTTTTAATCACTTTTCACAAACATTCATTTTTTGTAGAGTTATAGCCGCATTTAGGAAACCGCTCATGTTTGAGTTTTTGTGGGCCACCGATAAACTTTTATGGCGACTATTGTGGATTGCATTGTAGTTGTCTGTTCTATACGCGTATTTTCTATCGCCCTCCATGAACCTTCATTTTTTGTTGAGTTATTGCCGCTTTTAGGAAACCTCTCGTGTTTCAATTTTTTTGGGCCATCGATCAACTTTGGTGACTACGATTGTGGATTACACTGTAGTTGTGCATTATATACGCATATTTTCTATAGCCTTTTGCGAAACTTCATTTTTTGTTGATTTATAATTGCATTTACGAAACCGCTTGAGTATGAGTTTTCATGGGGCATTAATCAACTTTGGCGATTATGCTTGCAGATTACACTGTAGTTCTGCATTCTATACTCGTATTTTCTATTACCTTTTACGAACCTTCATTTTTTGTTGAGTGAAAGCCACATTTAGGAAATAGCTCGTGATTGAATTTTCGTTGGCCATCGATCAACTTTGGTGACTACGATTGTGGATTACACTTTAATTGTGAATTCTATACATATATTTTTTATCGCCTTTCGTGAACATTCATTTTTTGTTCAGTTATAGGGACATTTCGGAAACTGCTCATGTTTGATTTTTTTCTGGGCCATGAATTAACTTTGTAGACTACTATTGTGGATTGTATTGTAGTTGTGAATTTTGTACACATATTTTTAGTTGCTTTTCACGAACCTTCACTTTATTTTGAGTTATAGGCACTTTTAGGAAAATGCTCATATTTGAATTTTCATGGGCCATCGATCAACTTTCCTGACTATGCTTGTGGATTACATTGTAGTTGTGCATTCTATATGCATATTTTCTAGTGCCTTTCACGAACTATCATTTTTCATTGAGTTATAGCTGCATTGAGAAAACAGCTCGTGTTTTAGTTTTGGTGAGCAATCGATCTACTTTGGTGACTACGATTGTGGATTGCATTATAGTTGTCCAATTTGTACACGTATTTTCTATCGCCTTTCGCGAACCTTATTTTTCGTTGACTTATAGATGCATTTAGGAAACTGCTCGTGTTTGAGTTTTCGTGGTCCATTGATCACCTTTGGTGACTACGATTGTGGATTGCACTGTAGTTGTCCATATTGTATGCTTATGGATTACACTATAGTTGATTTATTGTCACTATGCTTGTGGATTACACTGTAGTTGTGCATTCTATATGCATGTTTTCTATTACCTTTCGTGAAACTTCTTTTTTTTTTTTAATTATAGCCACATTTAGGAAACCACTGATGTTTGAATTTTTGTGGGCCATCGATCATCTTTGGTTTAGGAAACTGCTTGTGTTTGAGTTTTTGTGGGCCATTGATCAACTTTGGTGACAACACTTGTGGATTACATTGTAGTTGCCAATTCTATACACTTATTTTCTATTACCTTCCTCTATTGCCTTTTCTTGAATAATCATTTTTATTTTTCGTGGGCCATTGATCAACTTTGGTGACTACGATTGCGAATTGCACTGTAGTTTTCCATTTTGTACGCATGTTTTCTATCACCCTTCGTGAACCTTTTTTTTTTTTGAGTTATAGCAGCTTGTACGAAACCACTTGTGTTTGAGTTTTGTTGGCCATCAACGAACTTTGTTGGCTACAATCCTAAGGATTGTAATGTAGTTGTGGATTCTGTACGCATATTTTTACTCGCCTTTGATGAACTTTTTTTTTTTTTTTGAGTTATAGCCGCATTTAGCAAAATGGTCGTGTTTGAGTTTTCCTAGGCCATAAATCAACTTTGGATTGCACTATAGTTGTCCATAATGTACGTGTATTTTCTATCGGCTTTCGCGAACCTTCATTTTTTTTTGAGTTATAGCTGCATTTAGGAAACCTCTCGTGTTTGAGTTTTCGTGGGCCATCGATCAATTTTGGTGACTAAGATTGTGGATTGTATAGTAGTGGTGCATTCTGTATGCACATTTTTAATCACCTTTCATGAACCTCCATTTTTCATTGAGTTATAGATGCACTTAGGAAACTGCTTGAGTTTGAGTTTTTATGGGCCGTCGATAAACTTTGGTGACTACAATTGTGTATTATTATGTAGTTGTCCATTATGTACGTGTATTTACTATTGTGGATTACATTGTAGTTGCGCATTGTATAAGTGTATTTTCTATCGCCTTTTGTGGACCTTTATTTTTTTTTGAGTTATACCAACATTAAGGAAACTGCTTGTGTTTGAGTTTTCGTGGGCCATCGATCAACTTTGGTGACTATGATTGCGGATTGCACTATAGTTGTGCATTTTGTATGCATATTTTCTATCACTTTTTGCGAACGTTCATTTTTTGTTGAGTTATAGCCAAATTTAGAAAACTGATCATATTTGAGTATTTTGTGGGCCACCGATCAACTTTGGTGACTATGATTGTGGATTGCACTATAGTTGTCCATTTTGTATGCATACTTTAAATCACCTTATGTGAACCTTCATTTTTTGTTGAGTTTTTCTTTGCCATCGATCAAGTTTGGTGACTACAGTTGTGGATTACATTGTAGTTGTACATTCTATGAAGGTTTTTTCTATCACCTTTCGTGAAACTTCATTTTTTTTTGAGTTATAGCCACATTTAGGAAACAGCTCAAGTTTGAGTTTTCGTGAGCCACACATCAACTTTTGTGACTACGCTTGTGAATTACACTATAGTTGTGCATTCTATTCGCGTATTTTCTATCGCCTTTTCTGAACCTTCATTTTTTGTTTAGTTATAGCTGCAGTTAGGAAACCGCTCATGTTTGATTTTTTGTAGGCCATCGATAAAAATTTGGTGACTACGATTGTAGATTACACTGTAGTTGTGCATTGTATACATGTATTTTCTATTGTCTTTCGTGAACCTTCATTTTTTATAGAGTTATAGCTGCACTTAGGAAACCGGTTGTCTTTGCATTTTTTGTCGGCCATCGATTAACTTTGGTGACTAAGATTGTGGATTGCACTGTAGTTGTCCAGTCTGTATGCGTATTTTCTACCGCCTTTAGAAAACCTCCATTTTTGGTTGAGTTATAGCCGCATTTAAGAAACCACTTGTGTTATCAACTTTGGTGACTAGGCTTGTGGATTACACTGTAGTTGTGCATTCTACACATGTATTTTCTATTGGCTTTTGTGAACCTTCATTCTTATTTGAGTTATAGCTACATTTAGGAAACCGCTCATGTTTATGTTTTTGTGGGTCACTGATCAACTTTGGTGACTACGCTTGTGGATTACACTATAGTTGTTCATTCTATACTCGTATTTTCTATTGCTTTTCGTGAACCTTCTTCTTTTTTTTGTTATAGCCGCATTTAGGAAACCGCTTATGTTTGAGTTTTTGTGGGCCATCAATCAACTTTGGTGACTACAATTGTGCATTGTACTATATTTTTGCATTCTCTAACCATATTTTTAATCTCCTTTCATGAAACGCTTCATGTTTTGTTGAGTTAAAGCCTAATTTAGGAAAACGCTCGTGTTTGAGTTTTCATGAGCCATCAATCAACTTTAATGACTACAATTGTCGATTGCATTGTAGTCATGCATTTTACATGTATTTTCTATCACCTTTTGCAAACCTTCATTTTTTGTTGGGTTATAGCCCCATTTAGGAAAAACGCTCGGTTTTGAGTTTTTTGTGGGCCATTGATCAACTTTGGTGGCTACGACTGTGTATTGTACTACAATGTACACATATTTTTAATTGTTTTTCATAAACCTTTATTTTTTGTTGAGTTATAGCTACATTTAGCAAAACGCTCGTATTTGAGTATTTCGTGGGCCATTGATCAACTTTGGTGACTACGATTGTGGATTACACAGTAGTTTTCCATTATATATGCATTTTTGCTATTGTATTTGATGAACCTTCATTTTTTTGTTGTGTTATAGCCGCATTTAGGAAAAAGCTCATGTTTGAGTTTTTGTGGGCCATCAATCAACTTTGGTGACTATGATTGTCGATTGTACTATAGTTGTGCATTATGTACGCATATTTTTAATCATCTTTCACGAACCTTTATTTATTTTTTTCAGTTATAGCCACATTTAGGAAAACGCTTGTGTTTGAGTTTTCGTGGGCCGTCGATCAACTTTGTTGACTACGATTGTGGATTACATTATAATTGTGCATTTTATACTCATATTTTCTATCGCCTTTCGCAAACCTTCATTTATCTTTCAATTATAGCTCCAATTAGCAAACCGCTCAAGTTTGAGTTTTCATGGGGCATTGATCAACTTTGGTGACTATGGGGGTGGATTACACTGTAGTTGTGCAATTTGTATGTGTATTTTCTAGCGCTTTTTGTGAACCTTCTTCTTGTGTTGAGTTATAGCCGGATTTAGGAAACCGCTCGTGTTTGATTTTTCGTGGACCATCAATCAACTTTGGTGACTACGAATGTGGATTGTACTATAGAACGTTCCTTTCTATATGCGTATTTTCTATTGCCTTTTGTGAACATCCATTTTTTGCTGACTTATAGTCGCATTTTGGAAACCGCTCATGTTTTACTTTTCATGGGTCATCGATCAACTTTGGTGACTACGATTGTGGATTGCACTGTAGTTTCCCATTTTGTACGTGTATTTTCTATCGCCTTTCGTGAACCTTCAATTTTTGTTGAGTTATAGCCCCATTTAGAAAACCGCTCAATTTTGAGTTTTCGTGGGCCATAAAGAAACATTGGTAACTACGCTTGTGGATTACACTGTAGTTGTGCATTTTATAGGCATATTTTCTATCTACTTTTGAGAACATTCATATTTTGTTGAGTTATAGCCGTATTTATGAAACCACTGGTGTTTTACTTTTTGTGGGCCATCGATAAACTTTCATGACTACGATTCTGGATTTTGTAAGAGAGGCAAAAAAAATTAATCATTTTATGAAAAATGTGATAAATGGGTTTTGTAGAGATTGTCGTTTTGAGTAGACCCACATCATCCTTTTTTTGAAAAACTAATTTTTTACGAACATGCAAGATCCGCTCAAAAATAGAATCTATGAAACAATTTTTTTTGGGTAAATAAAAAATATGGGTTTTATAGGTGCTCGTGTGCTAAAGATCTAGATCATCTGTTGTTTGAAATTATTTGTTTTGAAAAAGATAGATTTGTTTGAAAAGTGGAAACAACAGAGGTAAAAGAGGCAAATATTTTGCATCTTTCTATGAAAATTTTGAGAAATGGGTTTTGTAGAGAATGTCAGTCTGAGTAGACCCAGATCATCGTTTTTTCGAAAAGCTAATTTTTCACCAATATGCAAGAACCCCTCAAAAATAGAGTCTACGATACAATTTATTTATAGGAAAATTAAAAATATTGGTTTTATAGGTGCTCATGTGCTGAAAGACCCAAATAGTCCATTTTTTGAAAAAATAAATTGTTTTTGAAATAGATTGATTTTTTTCAAAAGTAGTAGTAGACATAACAGAGGAAATTTTTTTAAATCTTTTTATGAAAAATATGAGCAATGGGTTTTGTAGAGAATGTTATTATCATTAGACCCATATCGTCCTTTTTTCGAAAAGCTAATCTTTCACCAACATGCAAGAACTCCTCAAAAATAGAATCCACGAAACAAGTTTTTATGGGAAAATTGAAATATGGGTTTCATAGGTCTCATGTGCTCAAGAGACCCAGACCGTCTGTTGTTTGAAAAAATAAGTTGTTTTTGAAAAACAATTTTTAAAAAAAAGTAGAATCAATAGAGGTAACAAAGGCAAACTTTTGAATCTTTTTTTGAAAAATTTGAGAAAGGGGTTTTGTAGAGAATGTCGTTAAGAGTAGATCTAGATCGTCCTTTTTCTAAAAACTAATTTTCAACAACTTGCAAAAACTCCTCAAGAATAGAATCTACAATTTTTTTTTTTGGGAAAATCAAAATATAGGTTTGCTAATTTTAACTAAACGAATAATGAAGTTTCATGAAAGGTGATAGAAAATACGCGTACCGAATGGAAAACTACAATGCAATCCAAAATAGTAGTCACCAAAGTTGATTAATGGCCCATGAAACTCAAACATGAGCGTTTTGCTAAGTGTGGCTATAACTCAACGAAAAATAAAGGTTCAGGAAACATGATAGAAAATACGTGTATAGAATACACAACTACAGTGTAATCCACAAGTGTAGTCACCGAAGTTGATCGATGGCCCACGAAAAGTCAAATTCGAGCGATTTCCTAGATACGTCTGTAACTTAACAAAAAATGAAGGTTCACGAAAGGTGATAGAAAATACATATACAAAATGGAGAGCTAGAGTGCAATCCACAATCGTAGTCACCAAAGTTGATCGATGGCCCATGAAAATTAAGAAAACGAGCGGTTTCCTAAGTGCGGCTATAACTCAACGAAAAATGAAGGTTCACAAAAAGCGATAGAAAATATGCTTATAGAATGTACAACTATAGTGAAATCCATAATCTTGGTCGCCATAGTTCATCGATGGCCGACGAAAAAGTCAAACACAAGTAGTTCCTAAGTGCGGCTATAACTCAATGAAAAATGAAGGCTCACGAAAAGCGATAGAAAATATGCGTATAGAATGCACAACTACCATGTAATCCAAAAGGTTAGTCACCAAAGTTGATCAATGGCCAACGAAAACTCAAATTCAAGTGGTTTCCTAGATGCAGGTAGAACACAACAAAAAATGACGGGTCGTAAAGGACGATAGAAAATACACGTATAAAATGGACAACTACAGTGCAATCCACAATCGTAGTCACCAAAGCTGATTGATGGCCCACGAAAACTCAAACACGAGCTGTTTCCTTAGTGTTGCTATAACTCAACGAAAAAATGAAGGTTCGCAAAAGGCAATAGAATATACGTGTGTAAAATGCACAACTACAGTTTAATCAAAAATCGTAGTCACGAAAATTGATTGATGGCCTACAAAAACTCTAGCATGAGTGTTTTCCTAAATGTGGCTATAACTCAACAAAAATTAAGGTTCATGGAAGGCAAATAAAAATATGCATAAAGAATGCACAACCATAGTACAATCCTCAATCGTAGTCACCAAAGTTGATTAATGCCCCACAAAAACTCAAACATGAGCAGTTTCCTGAATGTGGCTAAAAATTCAACAAAAAATGAAGGTTTGTGAAAGGCGATAGAAAATATACGCATAGAATGGACAACTACAATGTCATCGATAAGTGTAGTCACCAAAGTTGATCGATGGCCCATAGAAACTCAAACACGAGCGGTTTCCTAAATGCGGCTATAACTAAAACAAATTGAAGCTTCAAAAAAGGCAATTAAAAATACGCATATAGAGTGCACAACTATAGTGTAATCCACAAGCGTAGTTGGTGAAAAATAAAATTTTCAAAAAAAGGACGATCTTGGTCAACTCGGAATGGCATTCTCTAGAAAACCCATATATTTAGCACACAAGCACCTATTAAACCTATATTTTCGATTTTCCAAAAAAAATTGTTTTGTAGATTCTATTTTTGAGGGGTTGGTTGTTGCATGTTGGTGAAAAATTAGTTTTTCGAAAAAATGACGATCTGAATTTTACTCAGAACGACATTCTCTACAAAACCCATTTATCAGATATTTGATAAAAAGATTCAAAAAATTTGCCTCTATTACCTCTATTACTTATACTTCTCAAAAAAATCTATCTTTCTCAACGACAACTTATTTTTTCTAAAAACGGACGATCCGGGTTTCCTAAATGTGGCTATAAGTCAACAAAAAATGAAGGTTTGTGAAAGGCGATAGAAAGGACAACTACAATGTAATCCACAATTATGGTCACCAAAGTTGATTGATGTATTACCTCTATTACTTATACTTCTCAAAAAAATCTATCTTTCTCAACGACAACTTATTTTTTCTAAAAACGGACGATCCGGGTTTCCTAAATGTGGCTATAAGTCAACAAAAAATGAAGGTTTGTGAAAGGCGATAGAAAGGACAACTACAATGTAATCCACAATTATGGTCACCAAAGTTGATTGATGGCCCAAGAAAACTCAAACACGAGTGGTTTACTAAGGTTGTTGAAAGTTCATGGAAAATACACATATAGAATGCACAACTTTAGTGCAATCCACATACGTAGTCAACAAAGTTGATCAATGCCCCACGAAAACTCAAACATGAGCGTTTTCCTAAATACAGCTATAACTCAACAGAAATGAAGGTTCGTGAAAGGTGACAGAAAATACACGTAAAGAATGGACTACTATAGTGCAATCAACAATTGTAGTCACTAAAGTCAATCGATGCCCCACGAAAACTCAAACACGAGCAGTTTCCTAAGTGCGGCTATAAGTCAATGAAAAATGAAGGTTTCCAAAAGGAAATAGAAAATACGCGTATAGAATGCACAACTACGATGTAATGTACAATCATTGTCATGAAAGTTGATCGATGGCCAACAAAAATTCAAACACGAGCATTTTCGTAAATGCGGCTATAACTAAACAAAAAATTAAGGTTCGTGAAAGGTGATTAAAAAAATGTGTACATAATGCACAACTACAGTACAATCCACAATCATTGTCACCAAAGTTGATCGATGGCCCACAAAAACTCAAACACGAGTGATTTCTAAATGTGGCTATAGCTCAACAAGAAATGAAGGTTCGCGAAAGGGGATAGAAAATATGCGTGAATAATGGACAAGTAGATTGCAATCCATTAATATAGTCACTAAAGTTGATCAATGGCCTACGAAAACTCAAACACAAGCAGTTTTCTAAGTGCGGCTATAACTCAACGAAAAATGAAGGTTCATGAAAGGCTATAGAAAATACGCGTATAGAGTGCACAACTATAGGCTATTTTGCAAGTTGGTGAAAAATAAGTTTTTTAAAAAAAGGATGATCTAGGTCTACCGAGAATGACATTCTCTACAAAACTCATTTCTTAGATTTTTCATAAAAAAATTTAGAAAATTTTCCTCTATTACCTCTTCTACTTCCACTTTTCAAAAAAGTCTATCTTTTTGAAAAACAACTATTTTTTTCAATAAATGGATGATTAGGGTCTTTTGAGCACACGAGCACCTATAAGACCCATATTTTTATTTTCCCAAAAAGAATTGTTTCATAGATTATATTTTTGAGGGGTTCTTGTATGTTGGTGAAAATTTACTTTTACGAAAACAGGACGATCTCATTCTCTATGAAACCCATTTTTCAGATTTTTCGTAAAAAGATTCAAAAAAATTGCCTCTGTTACCTCTACTGCGTCTACTTTTCAAAAATATCTTTTTCAAGAAAACAACTTATTTTTTCCAAGAACGGAAGATCTGGGTCTCTTTAGCTCACAAGTACCTATAAAACCCATATATTTTATTTTCCCAAAAAAATTTGTTTCATCGATTCTATTGTTGAGGGGTTCTTGCATGTTGGTGAAAAATAAGCTTTTCAAAAAAAGGTTGATATGGGTTTACTCAGAATGACATTCTCTACAAAACCCATATCTCAGATTTTTCATACAAGGATTCAAAAAAATTCCTCTATTACCTCTACCATTTCTACTTTTCAAAAAAGTATATCTGTTTAAAGAACAACTTATTTTGTCAAAAAATGAACGATGAGGGTCTCTTGAGCACACAAGCACCTATAAAATCCATATTTCGATTTTGCCAAAAAAAATTATTTGGCAGATTCTATTTTTGAGGGGTTCTTTAATGTTGGTGAAACATTAGTTTTTTGAGAAAATAAAGATCTAAATTTACTTAGAATGACATTCTCTACAAAATCCATTTCATAAAAAAATTCAAAAAATTTGCTTCTACTTAAAAAAAAAACGGATAATTTGCGTCTCTTTAGCACACGAGCCACCTATAAAAACCATATTTCAATTTTTCGAAAAAAAAAAGGGTCATATATTCTATTTTTGAGGGGTTCTTGCATGTTTGTGAAAAAATAGTTTTTCGAAAAAAAGACGATCTAGTTCTTCTCAAAATGACATTCTCTACAAAACCCATTTCTCAGATTTTTCATAAAAAGATTCAAAAAATTTGCCTCTGTTACCTCTATTGCTTGTACTTTTCAAAAAATTCTATCTTTTTCAAAAACAACTTATTTTTTCAAAAAACGGACGATCTGGGTCTCTTGAACACACAAGCACCTATAAAACAAATATTTTGATTTTTCCCCAAAAAAAAAATTCGTGGATTTTATTTTTGAGAAGTTCTTGCATGTTGGTGAAAAATTAGCTTTTCGAAAAGAGGACGATATGGGTCTAATCATAAGAACATTTTTTGCAAAACCTATTTCTCAGATTTTTCATAAAAAGATTTAAATTTTTTTCCTCTTTTACCTCTACTACTTCTACTTTTCGAAAAAATAAATCTTTTTGAAGAACAATTTAATTTTTCAGAAAACGGATGATCTGGGTCTTTCAGCACATGCGCACCTATAAAACCCATATTTTAAATTTTCCCAAAAATAAATTGTAACCTAGATTCTATTTTTGAGGGGTTCTTGCATGTTGGTGAATAATTAGTTTTCCGGAAAAAGGACGATCTGGGTCTACGCAGAATGACATTCTCGACAAAACTCATTTCTCAGATTTTTCATCAAAAGATTCAAAAATTTTGCATCTTTTACCTCATTGCTTCAACTTTTCAAAAAAGCCACTTTTTCAATAACAAATAATTTGGAAAAACGGATGATCTAGGTCACTTTAGCACACAAAATATGCATACAAAATGCACAACTATAGTACAATCCAGAATCGTAGTCACCAAAGTTGATTGATGGCCCACAAAAACTTATTAATAAGCAGTTTCCTAAATGCAGCTATAACTCAACAAAAAATGAAGGTTCGCGAAAGGCAATAGAAAATACGTGTATAGAATGAACAACTATAGTGTAATCCACAATTTTAGTAACCAAAGTTGATCGACGGCCCACAAAAACTAAAA
>VDFB02000008.1:0-29949 GCA_007258455.2 Sequoia sempervirens | reverse complement strand
CAACAAAAAATGAAGAAAATACACATACAGAATGGGCAACTATAGTGCAATCCACAATCATAGTCACCAAAGTTGACTCATGGTCCACGGAAACTCAAACACAAGTGGTTTCCTACATGCGGCTGTAACTTAACAAAAAATGAAGGTTCATGAAAGGCGATAAAAACTACACGTATAGATTTCACAACTAAACTGTCATCCACAAGCATAGTTACCAAAGTTGATCGATGGCCAACAAAATGTCAAACTTGAGCCGTTTCCTAAATGCGGCTATATAAAACAACAAAAAATATAGGTTTGTGAAAAGTGATTCAAAATATGTGTACAAAATGTACAAATACAGTACAATACACAATCATAGTCAGCAAAGTTGATCGATGGCCCACGAAAACTCAAATATGAGAGGTTTACTTAATACATCTATAACTCAATGAAAAATGAAGGTTCGCAGAAGGCGATATAAAATACGCGTATAGAATACACAACTACAGTGTAATCCACAATCGTAGTCACCAAAGTTGATTGCTGGCCCACAAAAACTCAAACATGAGTAGTTTCCTAAGTGCGGCTATAACTCAACAAAAAATGATGGTTCACTAAAGGGAATAGAAAATACATGTATAGAATGCACAACTATAGTCTAATCCACAATCTTAGTCACAAACACAAGCGGGTTCCTAAATGCGGCTATAACTCAACAGAAAATAAAGATTTGCGAAAGGCGATAGAAAATATGCTTATAGAATAAACAGCTAGAGTGTAATCCATAAGCGTAGTCACCCAAGTTGATCAATCGCTAGAAAAACTCATACTTGATCGGTTTCCTAAATGTGGCTATAACTAAACAAAAAATGAAGGTTCGCGAAATGCTATAGAAAATATGTGAATAGAATGCACAACTACAGTGAAATCCACTATTGTAGTCACCAAAGTTCATTGATGGCCCATGAAAACTCAAACATGAGCAGTTTCGTAATTGCAGCTATAAGTAAACGATTAATGAAGGTTCTAGAAATGCGATAGAAAATATGTTTATAAAATGTAAAACTATAGTGTAATCCACAATCGTAGTCACCGAAGTTGATCAATGGCCCACAAACTCTCAAACATGAACGATTTCATAAATGTGGCTATAACTCAACAAAAAATGAAGGTTAATGAAAAGCGATAGAAAATACATGTACAGAACGGATAATTATAGTGCAATCCACAATCATAGTAACCAAAGGTGATTTATTGCCCATGAACACTCAAACACGAGCATTTCCCTGAATGCAGCTATAGCTTAAAAAAATTTGCAGGTTCGTGAAAGGTGATTAAAAATATGCATATATCATGCGCAACTACAGTACAATCCAAAATCGTAGTCACCAAAGTTATTCAATGGACCACAAAAACTCATAGACGAGCGCTTTCCTAAATGCGGCTATAACTCAACAAAAATTGAACGTTCACGAAAGGTGATAGAAAATACGCATATAAAATGAACAACTACATGTAATCAACAAGCGTAGTCACCAGAGTTGATTGATGGCCCATGAAAACTTAACCTCTAGCGATTTCCTAAACGCGGCCATAACTCCAAAAAAAATGAGATTCATCAAAGGCCATATAAAATACATGTATAGATAGAATGGACAATTATAGTGCATTCCACAATCGTAGTCACCAAACTAGATCGATGGCCCACAAAAACCCAAACTCAATTGGTTTCCTAAATGAAGGTTTCATGAAAGGTCAGAGAAAATATGCGTACAAAATGGACAACTTCAGTGCAATTCGCAATCATAGTCACCATAGTTGATCGATGGCCAATGAAAACTCAGACATGAGCAGTTTCCTAACTACGACTATATTAAAATGACAAATGAAGGTTCATTAAAGGCGATAGAAAATACGCAACAAAATGCACAACTACATAGTAATCTAGAATCATAGTCACCAAAGTTGATCGACGACCCATGAAAACTCAACCACGAGTGGTTCCCTAAATGCAGCTATAACTCAAGAAAAAACTGAAGGTTCACGAAAGGCGATAGAAAATACACATACATAATGGAGAACTACAATGCAATGCACAATGATAGTCACCAAAGTTGATTGATGGCCGACGAAAACTCAAATACAAGCATTTTCCTAAATGCGGCTATAACTCAACAAAAATTGAAGATTCGTGAAAAGCGATTAGAAATATTCGTACATAATGCACAACTACAGTAAAATCCACAATCATAGTCACCAAAGTCTATAAATGGCCCAAAAAAACTCAAATACAAGGGGTTTCCTAAGTTGGCCTATAACTTAAGAAAAAATGAAGGTTTGTGAAAGACAATTAAAAATATTCATACAAAATGCACAACTACAGTAAAATCCACAATCGTAGTCAAGAAAGTCTATGAATGGCGCAAAAAAACTCAAGCACAAGAGGTTTCCTAGGTGCGTCTATAACTTAATGAAAAATGACAATTCGTGAAAGGCGATAAACAATACATGTATAGAATGCACAAATACAATGTAATCCACAATTGTTGTCACCAAAGTTTATCGATGGCCCACGAAAAACTCACATGACTTGATCGGTTTCCTCAATGCGGCTATAACTCAACAAAAAATGAAGGTTCGCGAAAGGCCATAGAAAATACGTGAATACAAATGCACAATTATAGTGCAATCCACTATCATAGTCACCAAAGTTGATTGATGGCCCACGAAAACTCAAACACAAGCAGTTTCGTAATTGTAGCTATAACTAAATGATTAATGAAGGTTCTCGAAAGGCGATAGAAAATACATGTATGGAATCCAAAACTATAGTGTAATCCACAATCGTAGTCACTGAGGTTGATCAATGACCCACGAAGTCTCAAACACGAGCGGTTTCGTAAATGCGGCTATAACTCAACAAAAAATGAAGCTTCACGAAAAGCGATAGAAAATACACGTACAGAACAAACAATTATAGTGCAATCCATAATCATAGTAACCAAAGGTGATTTATGGCCCACGGAAACTCAAACATGAGCGTTTTCCTAAGTGCAGCTATAACTCAAAAAAATTTGAAGGTTCTTGAAAGGCGATTAAAAATATGCATATAGAATGCACAACTATAGTACAATCCATAATTGTAGTCACCAAAGTTTGTCAATGGACCACAAAAACTCAAACATGAGCGATTTCTTAAATGCCGCTATAACTCAACAAAAAATGAAGGTTTACGAAAGGTGACAGAAAATATGCGTATAGAATGAACAACTATAGTGTAATCAACAAGCATAGTCACAAAAGTTGATCGATGGTCCATGAAAAGTCAAACTCGAGCGGTTTCCTAAACGTGGCCATAACTCAAAAAAAATGAACATTTGTGAAAGGCCATAGAAAATATGTGTATAGAATGCACTTTATGTCACCAAAGTTGATCGATGGCCCACGACAACTCAAACTCGATTGGTTTTCTAAATGTGGCTATAACACAAAAAAACTGAAGGGTTCATGAAAGGCGAGAGAAAAGATGCAAATAAAATGCACAACTTCAGTGCAATTCGCAATCGTAGTCACCATAGTTGATTGATGGCCCACGAAAACTAAAACATCGGCGGTTTCCTCGCTACGACTCAAAATGACAAATGAAGGTTCATGAAAGGTGATAGAAAATATGCATAAAGAATGCACAACTACAGTGTAATCTAGAATCATAGTCACCAAAGTTGATTGATGGCCCACGAATACTCAAACATGAGCAGTTTCCTAAATGCGGCTATAACTCAACAAAAAATGAAGGTTCAGGAAAGGTGATAGAATTTTTAACAATCATAAAACATGAGCAGTTTCCTAAATGCGGCTATAACTAAACAAAAAATGAAAGTTCACGAAAAAACATAGAAAATACGCCTATAGAATGCACAACTACAACGTAATCCACAAGTGTAGTCACCAATGTTGATCGATGGCCCACAAAAACTCAAACACGGGCGGTTTCCTAAATGCGGTTATAACTCAACAAAAAATGAAAGTTCGTGAAAGGCGATTAAAAATATTTGTACAGAATGGACAACTAAGTACAATCCACAATTGTAGACACCAAATTTGATCAATGGCCCATGGAAACTCAAACTCGAGCAGTTTCCTAAGTGTGCCTATAACTCAACAAAAAATGAAGGTTCACGAAAGGGGATAGAGAATACACTTATAGAATGCACAACTACAGTGTAATCCACAATCGTAGTCACAAATGTTGATCGATGGCACAAAAAAACTCAAACACGTGCGATTACTTCAGAGCAGCTATAATTTAAAAAAAAATTAGGGTTCGAGAAAAGCGATAGAAAATACCCCTATAGGATGCCCAACTAAAATGTAATCCACAAGCATAGTCAGCAAAGTTGATCGATGGCCCACGAAAACTGAAACTTGAGCGGTTTCCTAAATGCAACTATAACTCAACAAAAAATTAAGGTTCACGAAAGGTGATAGAAAATATTGGGACAAAATGGACAATAACAGTGCAATCCACAATCGTAGTCACCAAAGTTGATCAATGGCCCAAGAAAACTGAAACACAAACTGTTTGCTAAGTGCAGCTATAACTAACCAAAAAATGAAGGCCGGCAAAAGCCGATAGAAAATAGGCCTATATAATGCACAACTACAGTGCGATCTACAATCGTAGTCACTAAAATTCATTAATGGCCCATGAAAACTGAAACATGAAATTGCTCATTTTTCATAGATTGTATTTTTGAGGGGTTCTTGCATGTTGGCGAATAATTATTTTTTTAGAAACAGGATGATCTGGGTCTACTCAGAACGATGTTCTCTACAAAACCCATTTCTCGGATTTTTTGTAATAAGATTCAAAATATTTGCCTCTATTACCTCTACTGCTTCTACTTTACAAAAAAATCTATCTTTTTCAAAAACAAATAATTTCAAAAAATGAATTATCTAGGTCTCTTTACACACGAGCACCTAAAAAACCCATATTTTTTATTTTCCTGTACCTTTGTAGCTCTTATATTTTAGTTCTGTGAATAAGGTGAAAAATTAGTTTTCTCAAAAAGAGAAATTTGACCTGGTCTACTCAGAATTAACATTCTCTACAAAACCCATTTTCTTTTAGTTTTTCATAAAAAAAAAATGCTAAAAATTTGCCTCTCGTTACTCTATTAAGTTTCAACTTTTCAAAACCCGGTCTTCTCTTCAAAAACAAAATAATTTCAAACAATTTAATGATTTGGGTCTTTTTAGCACACAGGTAACTATAAAAACAATATTTTCGATTTTCCCCAAAAAAAATGTTTCCGAGATTCTAATTTTGAAGGGTTCTTGCATGTTGGTGAAAAATTAGTTTTTCAAAAAAAGGATGATCTAAGTCTTCTTAGAACGACATTGTATACAAAACCCATTTCTCATATTTTTCATAAAAAGATTAAAAAAAATTTCCTCTATTACCTCTACTGCTTCTACTTTCCAAAAAAATCTATCTTTTTCAAAAAATAACTTATTTTTTCAAAAAACAAAAGATTAGGGTCTTTTGAGCACACGAGCACCTATAAAACCTGTATTTCGATTTTCCTAAAGAAAAAATGTTTCGTAGATTCTATTTTGGAGGCATTTTTGAATGTTGGTGAAAAATTAGATTTTTGAAAAATGGATGATCTGGGTGACATTCTCTACAAGACTCATTTCTTATATTTTTCACAAAAAGATTCAAAAAGTTTTCCTCTGTTACCTCTACTACTTCCATTGTTCAAAAAAATCTCTTTTTCAAGGAAAACTATTTGTTTCAAAAACTAGACGATCTATGTGTCTTGAGTAGACGAGCACTTATAAAACCCATATTTCGATTTTCCCAAAAAAAATATTTCGAGGATTCTATTTTTGAGGAGTTATTGCATGCTGGTGAAAAATTAGCTTTTCAAAAAGAGGACAATATGGGTCTAATCATAATAACATTCTCTCAAAAACCCATTTTGCAATTCTTTTATAAAAATATTTTTAAAAAATTCCTCTATTACCTCTATTACTTCTACTTTTCAAAAAAATCAATCTTTTTCAAGAACAACTTACTTTTTCATAAAACGGACTATCTGGGTCTTTCAGCACATGTGCACCTCTAAAACCCATATTTTTTATTTTCCTAAAAAAAATTGTATCATAGATTCTATTTTTGAGGGATTCTTACATGTTGGTGAAATATAGTTTTTCAAAAAAATGATGACCTGGGTCTACTCAGAACGACATTCTCTACAAAACCCATTTATCTGATTTTTCATAAAAAAATGCCAAACATTTCTACTGCTTTGACTTTTCAAAAAAACCTATCTTTTTCAAAAACAAATAATTTCAATAAACAGACGATCTGAGTCTCTTTAGCACATGAAAACATCTAAAACCCATATTTTTTATTTTCCCAAAAAAAAATTGTTTCATAGTTTCTATTTTGGAGGGGTTCTTGCATGTTGGTGATAATATGTGTATAGAATGCACACCTATAGTGTAATCCATAATCGCAGTAACCAAAGTTTATTGATGGCCAAAAAAAACTCAAACACGGGGAGGTTTCATAAATGTCGCTATAACTCAACAAAAATTGAAGGTTCGCGAAAGGTCATAGAAAATATGCCTATAGAATCCACAACTACAATGTAATCCACAAGCGTTTTCCTAAATGTGGCTATACCTCAACAAAAAATGAAGGTTCGTGGAAGGCAATTAAAAATATGCGTACAAAATGCACAACTACAGTACAATCTACAAGCATAGTTGGTGAAAAATAAGTTTTTCAAAAAAAGGACGATCTGGGTCAACTCAGAATGGCATTCTCTACAAAACCCATTTCTCAGATTTTTCATAAAATGATTTAAAAAATATGCCTTTGTTACCTCTACAGTATACTTTTCAAAAAAGTCTTTTTCAAGATCAACTAATTTTTTCAAAAAATGGACGATTAGGTCTCTTGAGCACACAAGCACCTATAAAATGCATATTTCGATTTTCCCAAAAATAATTGTTTCCTAGATTTTATTTTTGAGGAGTTTTTGCATGTTGGGGAAAAATTAGTTTTTCGAAAAAAGGACGATATGGATCTACTCAGAAAGATGTTCTCTACAAAAACCCATTTCTCAAATTTTTCATCCAAAAATTCAAAAAAATTGCCTTTGTTACCGAGTTACTACTTCTACTTTTCAAAAAAATCTATCTTTTTCAAGAACAACTTATTTCTTCAAAAAATGGATGATCTGGATCTCTTTAGCACATAAGCACCTATGAAACCTATATTTTTTATTTTCCAAAAAAAATATTTTTTAGATTCTATTTTTGAGGGATTCTTGCATGTTCGTGAAAAATTAGTTTTTCAAAAAAAGGACGATTTGAGTTTACTCAGAACAACATTCTCTACAAAACCCATTTATCAGATATTTCTTAAAAAGATTCAAAAAAATCTATCTTTTTCAAAAACGACTTATTTTTTCACAAAATGGACGATCTGGGTTTTTCACAAAAGATTAGTTTTTCACAAAATGGACGATCTGGGTCTCTTTAGCACACGAGCACTTATAAAACCCATATATTTTATATTCCCTAAAAAAATTGTTTTGTATTCCATTTTTGTGGGGTTCTTGCATGTTGGTGAAAATTAGTTTTCGAAAAAGGATGATCTGAGTCTACTCAAAACAAAATTCTCTAAAAAATTAATTTCACAGATTTTTCATAAAAAGATTAAAAAAATTTGCTTCTATTACCTCTACTGCTTCTACATTTCTAAAAAATCTACCATTTTCAAAAACAACTTATTTCTTCAAAAAACAGAGGATCTAGGTCTCTTTAGCATACAAGCACATATAAAACCCATATTTCGATTTTCCCAAAAATAATATTGTTTGGTGGATACTATTTTTGAGGGGTTCTTGCATGTTGGTGAAAAATTAGTTTTTTGGAGAAAGGACGATCTGGGTCTACTCATAACGACATTCTCTACAAAACCCATTTTCTTAGATTTTTCATAAAAAGATTAAAAAAGTTTACCTCTGTTACCTCTACTTTTCAAAAAAAAATATTTTTTAGGAATAACTTATTTTTTCAAAAAACGAATGATCTGGGTCTCTTTAGCACACAAGCACCTATAAAACCCATAATTTGGTTATTCCAAAAAAAATTGTTTCGTAGATTCTATTTTTGAGGGGTTCTTGCATGTTGTTGAAATATTAGCTTTTCAAAAAAAGGACGATCTGGGTCTACTCATGACATTCTATACAAAACCCATCTCTCATATTTTTCATAAAAAAATTCAAAAAATTTGCCTTTGTTACTTCCATAGCTTCTACTTTTCAAAAAAAATCTATTTGGGTCTCTTGAGCACACAAGTATCTATAAAACCCATAATTTTGATTTTGCGAAAGAAAAATGTTTCGTAGATTCTATATTTGAGGGGTTCTTGCATGTTGGTGAAATGTTAGTTTTTTTAAAAAGGACCATATTTCTATCTCTACTACTACTTTTCAAACAAATCTATCTTTTTCAAGAACTTATTTTTTCAAAAAATGAGTGATCTTGGTCTCTTTAGCACACGAACACATATAAAACCGATATTTTCGATTTTCCAAATAGAATTGTTTTGTAGATTCTATTTTTTAAGGTTCTTGCATGTTGGTGAAAAATTAGTTTTTCGAAGAAAGGACAATCTGGGTATTCTCATAACGACATTCTCTACAAAACCCATTTCTCAGATTTTTCATAAAAAGATTCAAAAAAATTTCCTATGTTACCTCTACTGCTTCTACTTTACAAAAATATCTATCTTTTACAAAAACTTATTTTTTGAAAAAACAGACGATTAGGGTCTCTTGAGCACACACGAGCACCTATAAAACCCATATTTTGATTTTCCCAAAAAAAAATGTTTCGTGGATTCTATTTATGAGGAGTTCTTGCATGTTGGTGAAAAATTAGTTTTTTGAAAAAAGGATGATATGGATGTAATCAGAATAACATTCTCTAAAAAACCCATTTCTCAAATTTTTCATAAAAAGATTTAAAAAAAATTCCTCTATTACCTCTAGTACTTTTACTTTTCAAAAAAATAAATCTTTTGCAAGAACATCTTATTTTTTGAAAAAAATAGAGTATTAGAGTCTTTCATAAAACCCATATTTTGGATTTTTCTAAATATAAATTGTTTCCTAGATTCTATTTTTGTGGAGTTCTTGCATGTTGGTGAAAAATAGTTTTTCAAAAAAAGGATGATATGGGTCTACTTAGAATGACATTCTTTACAAAACCCATTTCTAAAATTTTTCATAAAAAGATGCAAAAAATTTGCCCCTATTACCTCTATTGCTTCCACTTTTCAAAAAATAGATGATTTCGATTTAGTCAGAATGACATTCTATACAAAACCAATTTGTTAGATTTTACATAAAAAGATTCAAAAATATTGCGTCTGTTGCCTATAGAATGCAAAACTATAGTGAAAGGCGATAAAAAATATGTGTACAGAATTCATAACTACAGTAAAATCCACTATCATATTCACGAAAGTTTATTTATGGCCCACAAAAACTCAACCATGAGCGATTTCCTAAATGTGCCTATAACTCAACAAAAAATGAAGCTTCATGAAAACCGATAGAAAATACGTGTATAGAATAGACAGCTACAATGCAATCCACAATCGTAGTCACCAAAGTTGATCGATCGCCCACAAAAGCAAAAACACGAGCGGTTTTTTAAATGCGGCTATAATTCATCAAAAAATAAAGGTTCACTAAACGCGATAGAAAATACATGTATAGAATGAATAACTACAGTGTAATCCAAACTCATAGTCACCACAGTTGATTCGATGGCCCACGAAAACTCAAATACGAGCGGTTTCCTAAATGTGGCTATAACTCAACAGAAAGTGAAGGTTCACAAAAGATGATAGAAAATGCATGTACACAATGGACAACTACAGTGCAATCCATAATCGTAGTCACCAAAGTTGATCGATGGCCTACGAAAAATCGAACAAGAGCAATTTCTTTAATGTGGCTATAACTAGACAAAAAATGAAAGTTCATGAAAGGCGATAGAAAATAAGTGTATAAAATGCACAGTGTAATAAACAAGCATAGTCACCAACGTTGGGTCAATGGCCCATGAAAACTCCAACTCTAGCGGTTTCCTAAATGTGGCTATAACTCAACAAAAAATTAAGGTTCGTGATTGGCGATAGAAAATACATTTATAGAATGGACAATTACAATGCAATCCACAATTGTAGTCACCAAAGTTGATCGATGACCCACGAAAACTAAAATACTAAAAGCTTTCCTAAGTACAGATAACTTAAAAAAAAATGAAGGTTCGCAAAAGACGATATAAAATACACATATAGAATGCAAAACTATAGTGTAATTTTTATCGTAATCACCAAAGTTGATCAATGGCCCACGAAAACTCAAATACGAGTGTTTTCCTAAAAGAGTATATAACACAATAAAAATTAAGGTTCGTGAAAGGTGATTAAAAATATTCGTACAGAATGCCCAACTATAGTACAATCCACAATCGTAGTCACCAAAGTTGATGTATGGCCCACAAAAACTCAAACATGAGTGAGCGGTTTCCTAAATGCGGCTATAACTGAACAAAAAATGAAGGTTCACGAAAGCCGATAGAAAATAAACGTAGATAATGGAAAGCTACAGTGCAATCCACAATCATAGTCCTCAAAGTTGATCGATGGCCCATGAAAACTCAAACAAAAATAGTTTACTAATTGCAGCTATAAGTGAACGAGTAATGAAGGTTCGCGAAAGGTGATAAAAATACGTTTATAGAGTGCACAACTATAGTGTATTCCACAATCGTACTCACTAAAGTTGATCAATGGCCCACGAAAACTCAAGCACGAGTGTTTTCCTAAATGCACGTATAACTCAACAAAAAACGAAGGTTTTTGAAATGCGATTAAAAATATGTGTACAAAATGCACAACTATAGTACAATCCACAATCATAGTCACCAAAGTTGATTGATGGCCCAAAAAAACTAATATATGAGCAGTTTTCCTAAATGCGGCTATAACTCAACAAAAAATAAAGGTTCAGAAAATACAATATAAAATACGCGTATAGAATGCACAACTACAATGAAATCCACAAGCGTAGTGACCAAAGTTGATCGATGGCCCACGAAATATCAAACTTGAGCGTTTACAATGCAGCTATAAAACTCAACAAAAAATGAAGGTTTGCGAAATGCTATAGAAAATACACGTACAAAATCCAGACCTATAGTGCAATTCAAAATCGTAGCCATCAAAGTTAATTGATGGCCCACAAAAACACTAACACGAGCGATTTTGTAAGTGTAGTTATAACACAATGAAAAAAGGTTTGTGAAAGCCAATAGACAATAGATGTATAAAATGCACAACTATAGTGTAATCCACAATCGTAGTCACCAAAGTTGATTGATGGTGATGCCCATGATAATTGACCATAATCTGATACCACAACGATATTGATCGACATGCATTTGACTACATGTTTATCAAAATATAATACAATCCATACAATCGAGTCACCTGTGCTGATTAATGGCCCACAAAAACTCAAACAATTTAGCCGCATTTCCTCAATCAGCTATAACTCAAAAAAAAAAAAAAGGTTCACAAAAGTCGATAGAATATACGTGTCTAGAATGGACAACTACAATGCAATCAACAATCGTTGTCACCAAAGTTTCCTAAATGTGGAGATAAGTTAACAATAAATGAAGGTTCATGAAAGGCAATAGAAATACGTGTACATAATGGACAACTATAGTGCAATCCACAGTCATAGTCACCAAAGTTGATCGATGGCCTACGAAAACTCAAACATGAGCGTTTTCCTAAATGCGACTAAAACTCAACAAAAAATGAAGGTTCATGGAAAACAATTAAAAATATGCATATAGAATGCACAACTACAGTACAATCCACAAAAATTTAAGCATTTTAAAATGCAATAGAAAATATGCGTATAAAATGCACAACTGTAGTGTAATGCACAAGCGTAGTCACCAAAGTTGATCGATGGCCCACGAAAACACAAACACGAGCGGTTTCCTACGTGTGCCTATAACTCAACAAAAAATGAAGGTTCATGAAAGGGGATAGAAAATACAATTATAGAATGCACAACTACAGTGTAATCCACAATCATAGTCACCGAAGTTGATTGATGACCCACAAAAACTCAAATATGATCGGTTTCCTAAATACGACTATAACTGAACAAAAAAATAAGGTTAGTGAAAGGCGATAGAAAATTATGGTTCATAATGCACAACTACAATGCAATCCACAATTTTAGTCACCAAAGTTGATCGATGGCCCACAAAGACTCAAACACGAAAGGATCCCTAAATGCTGCTATAATTAAAAAAAAAATGAAGGTTCACGAAAGGCGATAGAAAATATGTGTACAAAATGGAAAACTATAGTGTAATCCACAAGCCAAATCAACAAAGTTGATAAATGGCCCATGAACACACAAACTCGAGTGGTTTCCTAAATGCTGCTATAAGTCAACAAAAATGAAGGTTCACGAAAAGCGATAGAAAATACGTGTACAAAATGTACAACTATAGTGCAATCCACAATCATACTCACCAAAGTTGATAGCCCACAAAAACTCAAACATGAGCGATTTCCTAACAGCGCCTTTTATCTCAATGAAAAATGAAGTTTCGTGAAAGGCAATAGAAAATACACATATAGAATGCACAAGTACACTGTAATCAACAATCTTAATTCCACCAAATTTTATCGATGGCCCATGAAAACTCAAACACGAGCGTTTTCCTAAATGCGGCTATAACTCAACAAAAAATGAAGGTTCGTGAAATGTAATAGGAAATATACGTACATAATGCACAAGTACAATACAATCCACAATCATAGTCACCAAAGTAGATCCATGACGGCCCCTGAAAACTCAAACACGAGCGGTTTCTAAAATGTGGCTATAACTTAACAGATAATGAAGGTTCATGAAAGGCGATTAAAAATATGCATACAAAATGTAGAACTATAGTGCAATCCACAATTGTAGTCACCAAAGTTGATCGGAGGCCCACAGAAACTCAAACACGAGAGGTTTCCTAAATCCAGCTATAACTCAACAAAAAATAAAGGTTCGCGAAAGGCAGTAGAAAATACGTGTATAGAATGTACAACCATAGTGTAATCGACAAGCATAGTCACCAAACTTGAACAATGGATCATCACAACTCTAACACAAGTGGTTTCAAAAATACGGCTATAACTCAACAAAAAATTAAGGTTCGTGAAAGGCAATAGAAAATATGCATAATAAATGCACAACTACAATCTGATTCACAACCGCAGTCACCAAAGTTGATCAATGGCCAACGAACCCTCAAGAACAACCATTTTCCTAAATGCGGCTATAACTCAATGTAGAAAATGAAGGTTCATGAAAGGCGATCAAAAATATGCATATAGAATCCACAACGATAGTACAATCCACAATCGTTGTCACCAAAGTTGATCGATGGCCCATGAAAACTAAAACACGAGCGGTTTCCTAAATGTGGGCATAACTCAACAAAAAATAAAGGTTCACAAAAGTCAATAGAAGTGCTACCACGCGATAATAAATGCAAATCCGCTACAATCTGGATCCGAACCGTAGGGCCACCAAAGTTGATCAATCGCGATAACCCGCTAAGAATAAATCCATTTTCTAAATGCTAATAACTCAATGAAAAATGAAGGTTCATGAAAGGCGATTAAAATATGCAGAAACCACAACGAGATAGCACAATCCAATGCAACGGTCACAAAGTTGATCGAAGGCCCATGAAAACTGGGTAAACATCGAGCGCTTCCTAAATGCCATCAAAAAAATAGAGGTTCATAAAAATCAATAGAAAATACGAGTATAGAATGGACAACTACAATGCAATCCACAATCATAGTCACCAAAGTTGAACGATGGCCCACAAAAACTCAAACATGAGCTTTTTCGTAAATGCGGCTATAACTGAACAAAAAATAAAGGTTCGTGAAAGGCAGTTAAAATATGCATACAAAATGCACAACTACAATACAATCCACAATCTTAGTCACCAAAGTTGATCATAGCCCATGAAAACCCAAATACGAGCATTTTCCTAAATGTGTCTAACTCAACAAAAAATGAAGTTTCATGAAAGAGAATTAAAAATATGCATACATAATGCACAACCACAGTACAGTCCAATATCATAGTCACCAAAGTGATTGATGGGCCACGAAAACTCAAAAACGAGCAATTTTCTAAATGCGACTATAACTCAACAAAAAATAAAGTTTCATGAAAGGTGATAGAAAGTACGTGTACAAAATGGACAATTACATTGCAATCCATAATTGTAGTCACCAAAGTTTATCGACGACCCATAAAAACTCAAACTCGAGTGTTTTACTAAATGTGGCTATAACTCAGCAAAAAATGGAGGTTCACGAAAGGCGATTTAAAATATGTGTACAAAATGGACAAGTAGAGAACAATCCATAATTGTAGTCACTAAAGTTGATCGATGGCCCTCGAAAACTCAAACACGGGCAATTTCCTAAGTGCAGCTATAACTCAATGAAAAATAAGGTTCCTGAAAGGCGAGAGAAAATACACGTATACAATGCACAACTACAGTCTAATCCACAATCGTAGTCACCACAGTTGATCGATGGCCCAAGAAAACTCAAACAGGAGCGTTTTCCTAAATGCAAGTATAAATCAACAAAAAATGAAGGTTCATGAAAGGCGATTAAAAATATGCGTCCATAATCCACCACTATAATACAATCCACAATTGTAGTCACCAAAGTTGTTCGATGGCCCATCACTCTAAAAAACTACACATTACTAAGTGGTTCCGAACGCGGCATAACTCAAGAAAAAAATACTATGTTCCAGTATGAGAAAATACGTATACAATGCAACTACAATGTAATTCACAACGTTATTACCTAAAGTTGATTAATGGTAATTCTAAACTCAAACACGAAGCCTCCTAAATGCATATAACTCAAGAAAAATGAAGGTTCACGAAGTCGACAGAATGAACAACTATATCGCGAATCGCATAAATTGTAGGCCTCAAAAGATCATCTAAGAAAGCTGAAATACGAGGGGTTTCCTAAATGCGGATATAACTCCACAAAACATGAAGGTTCGCAAAAGGCGATAAAAAATAGGCATACAAAATGCACAACTATAGTGCAATCCGCAATCGTAGTCACCAAGTTTGATCGATGCCCCACGAAAACTCAAATACGAGCGGTTTCCTAAATACGGGTATGACTCAACTGAAAATGAAGGTTCGCAAAAGGCGATATAAAATATGCGTATCGAATGCACAACTACATTGTAATCCATAATCGTAGTCACCAAAGTTGGTTTACGGCCCACGAAAACTCAAACACAAACATTTTCCGAAATGCGGTTATAACTTAACAAAAAAGAAGGATCGTGAAAGGCGATTGAAAATATGCATACATAATGCACAACTACAGTACAATCGATAATCGTAGTCACCAAAGTTGATCGATGGCCCACAAACACTCAAACATGAGCGGTTTGCTAATTGCGGCTATAACTCAACAAAAAATGAAGGTTGCTGAAAGCTGACAGAAAATATGCATACAGAATGCACAACTACAATGCAATCCGCAATCGTAGTCACCAATGTTGATCGATGGCACATGAAAACTTAATCATAAGCTTTTTCCTAAATGCGGTTATAACTCAACAAAAAATAATGTTTCGTGAAAAGCGATTAAAAATATGTGTACAAAATTCACAACTACAGTACAATCCACAACCGTAGTCACCAATGTTGATCGATCACCCAAAAAAACACAAATATCAATGGTTTCGTAAATGTGGCTATAGCTCAACAAAAAATAAACACTCACGAAAGGAAATAGAAAATATGTGTATAGAAAGTACAACTACAATGTAATCCACAAGCGTAGACACCAAAGTTCATTGATGGCCCATGAAAACTCAAACATGAGTGGGTTCCTAAATGCGGCACTAAAAAAAAACTGAAGGTTCGCTAAAGGCGATAGAAATTATGCATACATAATGGACAACTACAGTGAAATCCACAATTGTAGTCACCCAAGTTGATCGATTGCCCACAAAAACTAAAACTTGAGTGGTTTCTTAAATGCGGCAATAACTTAACAAAAAAAGAAGGTTCGCGAGAGGTGATAGAAAATACGCATAAAGAATGGACAACTAATGTGCAATCCACAATCGTAGTCACCAAAGTTGATCGATGGCCCAAGTAAACTAAAACACAAGCGGTTTTCTAAGTGCGGCTATAACTCAACGAAAAAAGAAGGTTCTCAAAAGGCAATAGAAAATACATGTATAGAACACACAAGTACAGTGTAATCCATAATCGTAGTCACCAAAGTTGATCGATGGCCTATGAAAACTCAAGGACGAGCATTTTTCTAAATGCAGCTATAACTCGAAAAAAATGAAAGTTCATGAGAGGCAATTTAAAATATGTTTAAGGAATGCACAACTACAGTACGATCCACAATCCTAGTCGCCAAAGTTGATCAATGGCCCACGAAAACTCAAACAAAATTATTTTCCCAAATGTAGGTATAACTCAACAAAAAATAAAGCATCATGAAAGGTGATTAAAAATATGCTTACAAAATGCACAACTGCAGTATAATCCATAATTGTAGTCACCAAAGTTGATCGATGGCCCAAAAAAACTCAAACATGAGTGGTATAATAATTACGGCTATAACTCAACAAAAAAATGAAGGTTCATGAAAGGCGATAGAAAATACATGTATAAAATGCACAAATACATTGTAATCCACATGCGTAGTCACCAAAGTTGATCGATGGCCAACAAAAACTCAAACTCGAGCGGTTTCTTAAATGCGGTTAGAAATCAAGAAAAAAATCAAGCTTCATGAAAAGCGATAGAAAATACGCGTACAGAATGGACAACTACAATGTAATCAGAAATCGCAATCACAAAATTTGATCGATGGCCTACAAAAACTCAAAGACGAGCAGTTTCCTTAGTACAGCTATAACTCAACGAAATAAATAAATTTTGCAAAAGGCGATAGAAAGTACAAGTATAGAGTACAAAACTACAGTGTAATCCACAATCGCAATCATCAAAGTTGGTTAATGGCCTAAGAAAACTCAAACATGAGCGTTTTCCTATATGCAGCTATAACTCAACAAAAAATGAAGGTTTATGAAAAGCCATTAAAAAAATAAGCTTACGTGCCGCACAACTACAGACAATCTTACAATAATACCACTTCAAATTTTGATCGACGTACCACTCTAAAACTCAAACAATGGTGCGGTTTCCTAAATAACTATAGCTCAACAAAATGAAGGTTCACTTGATAACACTAATGATCCATCGAACAACATTGACTATATAATCCGTAATCATAGTCACCAAAGCTGGATTGATGGCCCACAAAACTCAACACGAAATGTTTCTTGTAAAATGCAAATGAACTCGCAACAAAATGAACGCTTCAAAAAGCACAGAAAAATACCGGTGACAAGATGCATTAACTACACTACACCCATATAATCGTGAATACCATAGCTTGGATCGATGGCTCACAAAGTCGTAAACACGAAAGGTTTTAATGGAAGCAATAACTCAACGAAAAATGAAGTTTCCCAAAACATGATAAAAAATACGCGTACATAATGGACAACTACAGTGCAATCCACAATCGTAGTCACCAAAGTTGATCGATGGCCCACGAAAATTCAAACACAAGTGTTATGCTAAATGCGGCTATAAATAAACAAAAAATGAAGGTTCATGAAAAGAAATTAAAAATAAGTGTACAAAATGTACAACTATAGTACAATCCACAATCATTGTCACCAAAGTTGATCGATGGCCCAAAAAACTCAAACATGAGCGGGTTCCTAAATGCAGCTATAATTCAACAAAAATGGTTCCGAAAAGGCAATAATAGAAAAATACATGATAGAATGGATGTAAGAGTTGTCACCTCAAAGTTTGATCAATGGCCCACTCTGTAACTAAACACCTGTTTCGCTTTCCTAAACGCGCTATAAACTCAACCAGAAACAAAGGTTTGCGAGAGGCGATAGAAAATACGCAGACAAAATGGACAACTATAGTGCAATCCACAATCGTAGTCACCAAAGTTGATCAATGGCCCACAAAAACTCAAACACAAGCGGTTTCGTAAATGCGGCTATAACTCAACGAAAAATGAAGGTTAACGAAAGGCGATAGAAAATGCGTGTACAAATTGGACAACTATAGTCCAATCCACAATCGTAGTCGCCGAAGTTGATCGATTACCTATAAAACTTATATTTTTTATTTTCCCAACAAAAATTGTTTCGTAGATGCTATTTTTGAGGGGTTCTTGCATGTTGGTGAAAAACAAGTTTTTCGAAAAAAAGACGATCTGCATCTACTCAGAATGGCATTCTGTACAAAACCCATTTCTCAGATATTTTATAAAAGGATCCAAAAAAATTGCCTCTATTACCTCTACTACTTCTATTTTTCAAAAAAGTATATATTTTTAAAGAACAACTTATTTTGTCAAAAAATGGACAATTAGCGTCTCTTGAGCATACAAGCACCTATAAAACCCATATTTCAATTTTCCAAAATATAATTGTTTGGTGGATTCTATTTTTGAGCAGTTTTTGCATGTTGGTGAAAAATTAGTTTTTCGAGAAAAGGACGATCTAGATTTACTCAAAATGACATTCTCTACAAAACCCATTTCTCAGATTTTTCATAAAGAGGTTAAAAAACTTTGCCTCTCTTACCTTTACTGCTTCTACTTAAAAAAAAAAAAACTATCTTTTTCAATAATAACTTATTTTTTTAAAAAATGGATGATCTAGGTCTCTTTATTTTTTTTACTGCTTCTACTTAAAACAAAAAAAAACTATCTTTTTCTATTTTTGAGGGGTTCTTGCATGTTGGTGAAAAATTAGTTTTTTGAAAAAAAGATGATCTGGGTGTACTCAAAACGACATTCTCTACAAAACCCACTTTTCCGATTTTTCATAAAAAGATTCAAAAAATTCGTCTCTGTTATCTCTACTGCTTCTACTTTTCAAAAAAAAAAATCTTTTTGAAGAACAAATAATTTTTCAAAAATGTCACGATCACAGGCCTTTTGCCAAGCACATGGGCTTTATAAAACCCATTTTTAAGCACTTTCCCCAAAAAAAAAATTGTTTCCTAGATTCCCATTTGGAGGGGTTGTGCATGTTGGTGAAAAACGGTTTTTGAAAAATACTATCTTTTCCAATAACTTATTTTTTAAAAATAAATTGATCTGAGTCTCTTAGCACATGAGCACCTATAAAACCATACTTCAATTTTCAAAAAGTATTCTTTAATTCTATTTTGAGGGGTTCTTGCATATTGAGTGAGAAAAATTATTTTTTGAAAAAAATCGATCTGATTATTGCTCAAAACAACATTCTCTACAAAACCACTTTTCAGATTTTCATAAAAAAGATTCAAAAAAATTGTCTTTATTATCTCTACTGCTTCTACTTTTCAAAACAATATATCTTTTTGAAGAACAAATAATTTTTTCAAAAAATGTACGATCTGGGTCTTTTAAGCACATGGGCCCCTATAAAACCCATTTTTTTAATTTTCCCATAAAAAATTGTTTCCTAGATTCTATTTTGGAGGGGTTATTGCATGTTGGTGAAAAATTAGTTTTTCGAAAAAAGGACGATCTGAGTCTTCTGATGAATGACATTCTCTACAAAACCCATTTCTCTTTCATAAAAAGATTAAAAAATAATTCCTTTGTTACCTCTATTGCTTCTACTTTTCAAAAAAATCTATATTTTTGAAGAACTTATTTTTTCAAAAAATAGACAATTTGGGTCTCTTAAGCACATGATTGCCTCTATACTGCTTCTACTTTTCAAAAAAAACTTATTTTGTGAAACAACGACAATCTGGTTCTCTTTAGCACACGAGCACCTACAAAACCCATATTTTGATTTTCCCCAAAAAACAATTCATAGATTCTCTTTTTGAGGGGTTCTTGCATGTTGGTCAAAAATTAGGTTTTCGAAAAAGTACGATGTGCGTCTAATTAGAAGAACATTATCTACAAAACCCATTTATCTGATTTTACAAAAAAATATTCAAAAAATTTGCCTCTGTTACCTCTATTACTACTTTTTTTTTTTTAAAGTCTTTATCAAAAAAAATTTATTAAAATAAAATAAAAATGATCTCGGTCTGTTGAGCACACAAGCACCTATAAAACCCATATTTTCGATTTTCCCAAAAAATGTGTTTCGTAGATTCTATTTTTGAGGTGTTCTTGCATGTTAGTGAAAAATTAGTTTCTGAAAAAGAGGAAAATCTAGGTTTACTCAGAACGAAATTTTCTACAAAACCCATTTTTTAAAGGTTCGCGAAAAGCGATAGAAAATACGTGTATAGAATGAACAAGTGCAGTGTAATCCACAATTGTAGTAACCAAAGTTGATCGATGGCCCACGAAAACTCAAATATGAATGGTTTCCTAAATACAACTATAATTCAACAAAAATGAAGGTTCACAAAAGGCAATAAAAAATACAAGTACAGAATGGACAACTACAATGCAATCCACAATCGTAGTTAATGTAGTTTATTGATGGCCCAAAAAAATTCAAACACGAGTGGTTTCCTAAGTGAAGTTATAATTCAACAAAAAATAAAGGTCCACAAAAGGCGATAGAAAGTACGTGTATATAATGCACAACCACAGTGTAATCCACAATTGTAGTCACCAAAGATGATCGATAGCCCACGAAAACTCAAACACGAGAGTTTTCCTAAATTATAACTCAATAAAAAAATAAAGGTTCATGAAACGTGATTAAAAATATGCATATAGAATGGACAACTACAATACAATCCACAATCGAAGTCACCAAAATTCATCGATGGCCCACAAAAACTCAAGGATGAGCAATTTCCTAAATGCAGCTTCTGCTTTTCAAAAAATATATTCTTTTCAAGAACAACATATTTTTTAAATAAACAGACGATCTAGGTTTCTTTACAACATGAGAATCTATGAAACCCATATTTTTTATTTTAAAAAAAAACAACGTTTCATAGATTCTACTTTCTAAGGGTTCTTTCATGTTCATGAAAAATTAGTTTTTTGAAAAAAGGACGATATAGGTCTACTCAGAATGACATTCTCCACAAAATCCATTTCTCAAATTTTTCATAAAAAAGATTCAAAAAATTTGCCTCTATTACCTCTATTGCTTGTACATTTCAAAAAAATCTACATTTTTCAACAAATACTTATTTTTTGAAAAAATCGACGATTTGGGTTTCTTCAGCACACGAGCACCTATAAAACCGATATATTCCATTTTCCCCAAAAAATTATTTCATAGATTCTATTTTTGTGGGGTTCATGCATGTTGGTGAAAATTAGTTTTTCGAAAAAAAGACGATCTATGTCTACTCAAAACAATATTCTCTAAAAACCCCATTTGTCAAATTTTTCATAAAAAGATTAAAAAAAATTGCTTTTGTTACCTCTACAGCACTTCTCAAAAACATGAAGTTTCACGAAAGCCAATATAAAATATGCATATAGAATGCACAACTATAATGTAAGCCACAATCATAGTCACCAAAGTTGATCGATGGCCCATGAAAACTCAAACACGAGGGTTTTTCTAAATGCGGCTATAACTGAACAAAAAATTAAGGTTTGAGAAATGCAATTAAAAATATGCGTATAGAATGCACAACTACAATACAATCCACAATTGTAGTCACCAAGGTTGATTGATGGCTCAAGAAAACTCAAACATGAGCGGTTTCATAAATGCGGCATAACTCAAGCAAAAATGATGGTTCACGAAAGGTGATAGAAAATACGAATACAAAATGGACAACTACAGTGCAATCCACAATCATAGTCACCGAAGTTGATCGATGGGCCACGAAAACTCAAACATGAGTGGTTTCCTCAATACAACTATAACTCAAGAAAAAATGAAGGTTCATGAGAAGCGATTAAAAAATGTGTGTAAAGAATGCACAACTACATAATGGATAACTAAAGTGCAATCCACAATCATAGTCACCAAAGTTGATCGATGGCCCACAAAAACTAAAACACAAGCACCTATAAAACCCATATTTCGATTTTCCCAAAAAAAATTCTTTCGTAGATCCTATTTTTGACGAGTTTCTACATGTTGGTGAAAAATTAGTTTTAAAAAAAAAAGGATGATCTGGATTTACTCATAACAACATTCCCTACAAAACCCATTTCTCACATTTTTCATAAAAAGATTCAAAACTTTGCCTTTGTTACTTCTACTGCTTCTACTTTTGAAAAAAATCTATCTTTTTCAAGAACTTATTTCTTCAAAAAATGAATGATATGGGTTTCCTTAGCACATGAGCACCTATAAACCTATATTTTCGATTTTCCAAAAACAATTGTTTCATAGGTTCTATTTTTGACGGGTTCTTGCATGTTGGTTAAAAATTAGTTTTTCGAAAAAAGGACGATCTGAGTCTACTTAGAATGACATTCTCTACAAAACTCATTTCTCAAATATTTCATAAAAAGATTCAAAAAATTTGGCTCTTTTACCTCTGAAAACATACTTGCATGAAAAATCTCTTTTTCAAGAACAACTTATTTTTCAAAAACTGGACGATCTAGGTCTCTTTAGTACACGAACACTTATAAAACCTATATATTTCATTTTCCCCAAAAAAATTGTTTTGTAGATTCAATTTTTATGGGGTTCTTGCATGTTGGTGAAAATTAGTTTTTAGAAAAATCAACGATCTAAGTGTACTCAAAACCTATTTTTTAGATTTTTCATAAAAAGATTCAAAGAATTTGCTTATGTTACCTCTAATACTTCTACATCTCAAGAAAATATATCCTGTTCGAAAACAACTTATTTTTTCTAAAGACTGACAATCTGGGTCTCTTGTCCATATGGGCACTTATATAACCCATATTTCAATTTTCACAAAAGAAAAATTGTTTCATGGATTCTATTTTTGAGGGGTTCTTGCATGTTGGTGAAAAAATAGTTTTTCGAAAAAGGACAATCTGGGTCTACTTAGAACGACATTCTCTACAAAACCCATTTCTCAATTTTTTCATAAAAAGATTCAAAAAATTTGTCTCTGTTATCTGTCTTTTTGAAGAACAAATAATTTTTTTGAAAAATGGACGATCTGGGTCTTTTTAGCATATGTGCTAAAACGCATATTTTTGCTTTTCCCAAAAAAAATTGTTTCCTTGATTCTATTTTTGAGGGGTTCTTGCATGCTGGTGAAAAATTAGTATTTTGAAAAGAAGACGATGTCGGTCTTCTCAAAATGACATTCTCTACAAAACCCGTTTCTTAGATTTTTCATACTGCTTCTACTTTTAAAAGAAAATCTATCTTTTTCAAGAACAATTTATTTTTTCAAAAAATGAACGATCAGAGTCTCTTGAGCACATGAGCACCTATAAAACCCGTAATCTGATTTTCTCAAAAAAATAAGTTTCGTAGATTCCATTTTTGAGGGGTTCTTGTAACACCCGCCGTGCAAACCCCAGAGAACTCAAAAGGCAAATAATTTTTTATTTTTATTTTTTGTTTACAACAATTAAATTAAACTTACAATACATTAATCATAATCACATAACATATTGTATCACATTAACTCACACAGTTCTTTGGGGCACGCGAGGTTACATTGCAACCACATAACGGAAATAAAAGATAATGATAAACCATGTATCCCATTATAATAAAATAAACATGAATAAATGTACTTCCATAAACCAAGAGCAATTATATTAAGGTACCACATAATACAATCATATGAGTCTCATCAAATAATTACATTGAATCCTAACTATTACATCATTGCTATAATGTTACATTACAATCTTTGATACAATAATTACAATGAAATTCCCAAACAATTGGGATGATACAATTTACAATGAATGCTGAATAACAAGGTGAACACTGGTACAACTCCAACTGCGGAAAAGCTGCGAACAAGGATGCTGATGGGGAACCCAACGGGTGCGGAGCATGTTCCACCCAACCATGTGAATTAAAGATAATTCACCCCCCGTGCTCAGAGGTGACAATGAAGTGAACTCGACCATGATTGCCAAACCGACTCCATGACAACAAGGTACAACTTAAATACAATTCAGAGAACACAATTAAACCAAGCAATGACAATAACAAGCCACCAAAGAATGCCCATAAACACTAGTACAAGAGTCCAAATCAGCAATATGAATACAAGCTAAGGGAACTGATACAACATCCAAGTCCAAAATACATGTCCAGAGGCAAAAGCAACAAGGCAAACAGGAAGTCTAGTGGAGAGTGTCATCGCACAGCTCTCATGGGATCTCCTGGCTCTTCCTCCAACTTGAGGCGCCGGCACCCATCTATGGATCTCACGGCTCTTCCTCTTGAGAGGCACTTGTGAATTTCGTCAGTCAATAACCTCATGAAGGCGAAGGTCATGACTTTGGGAGGCCCGGCCTTCTCAATCTATCATTGGTCTGTAACAGAGTAGCCCTAAGCACTGAATGAGGAATCAATTTTCTTTATTTTGATTTGGTTTTACTACCTCCCTATAAATTCTATTCTTAGGATTATCACTTGTTTGGCTTCTCTTAGTGGGTTCCTCTGTGCACTTCCTCTTAGCCAGAAGCGTAGGCCCCCACAAACCTCTCTAAGACTCCCAGCAGAAAAGTTGCTGAGGCAAGACAAGGGTTGAACCTCAACAAATAAGCATGATACTAAAATCAGAACAAGCGAGGCAATAACCCTCTCGCAACAACTCAGAACCATAAAGTCTTACAACCGTTCAACCCTTCCAAACATGGACCATAAGATTTCAACTCCAAAAATAAAATTCAAAACGAGATTAACATCCAAGATTAAACCAGCCTCTGGAACAAAGGTTTCAAGCCAACAACCAGGTTCCCACATCGACATTAGAACCAACACAAAACAAAGGGAAACTACGCATAATTCCATGAATTTTAAAGAAAAACACTATACATCTTTATTCAAGCAAATAAGACAAGAACATTACATTTACTCATGATCGATTATTAAATTTGTAAAAAGAGAAGGTCAATTACTATATACAATTAATACATTAACTTGATTATAATAAATTCAATAACATTCTATTTCTAAAACAAAGAATATTTCTATTAAAAGAAACTATTCATTTCTTTATTTATTAATTACTATCTCTCTTTTCATAAGATTATTCCCCTTCATATATTTAAAATAATACATCATAATTTATTTTCTGTTTATATACATCGAATATCTATATATATGAAAATTAAAACACACAAAGATCTATATATATACATATATATATATAACTATATATCTATATATATATATATTTATATTTATATTTATATATATATATATATAAATATATAAATATAAATTTTCATAAAATAAAATTTAAACCGAATCATAATTAACATAAACGAATTGAAATAACTAATAAAAATTAAATTTAAAACAAAAGAATAAAGGCAAAGGAAAGAAAAGAAATTATTCCTCAGAGCTCAGGCTGATCCATGGTACTTCACGTGAATCCATTTCTGAACATCTTGATCCTTGGACTCTTTGTACATGACAAAGGCATTGCTTGCTTGCATGATCTTTGGACCATCTTTATTAGACTTCCTTCACTTCCCTTTTGCCTCCAGCGAAGTCAGAGGGTGGGCAGTCGTCCCCATCTTACTTTTGTTTTTATTGCAAAATTTTATATGTTTTTCTTGTGTCATAATTTTTTTAAATTAACATTTTGTTCTATGTTGCATTAAAATATGAAGTCCGTTCGTACAGGCACGGTCGCCGACCCAGTTCAGCCCAAAATAAAATAAAAGAAACAAATAACAGAGAATTCAACTGGAAATAAATTCCAGGCAATTTTCATACATACATATATATATATATATATAGGTTTTAAATACATTAATTTTTTGAAGTTGAGAGGAGGCGAGGTTTTCCTTGATGAAATTAATCTGAGAGGAAGAATAAAATTCTGAGAAGAAATGAATTTCTTGAGACCATCTAATTTGAAAAATAAGGATATTTCCATGGTATTTTCCCAAGTTTTTTGCAAATACTATAAGTTTCCCATATCAAACTTTCAAACCACTGTTTTTTAAAACAACCCGATTTTTCCTAAAACAAATTGAAACCCAGGTTTCTTGCAAATAACCCAGATTTTCCCTGACTCAAAATGAAACCCAGATTTGTTGTAAATACACAGATTTTCTTAAATCAATTGAAACCCCAAATGTTTCCCCAATTATTTAAAAAACCTAGATTTTTCCCAAATTGTTTTAAAACCCAGATTTTTTGCAAATTGTTTAAAACCCAGATTTTTTTCCAAATCATTTGAAACTCATATTTTTTTGTGAACAAACCAGATTTCTCCCTAATTTTCTGAAAACTAGATTTTTCCTGATTTGCTTAAAAAAAACTAGAACAGTAAAAATTTTAATTGAGATTTTAGAGAAAGAGGGATTTTTAATTGGAACCTGAACTCCTGCTTGCTGATATGTGACGAAGTCCTTGCTCCAACCAGCCCTCGAACAGCTCTCCCAAAACTCTGTTTTCTGCCTCTTCCTCCTCTTCTTCTGACAGATTCTCCACCCCCAAAAAGCCCTACCAGCACAAACTCCTTTTTTTTTTCAAATTAAAAATTCTCAAAATATTGCAATCAAATTTTTCCAGCAAAAGAATTCCCCTCTTCCATTTTCGAAAACCCACTATATTATTCCTCTTACATGCACCCAACCACCATTTTCTAAAACAGTCTTGCAATTTCTCCATTTGTCCAAATTATTAATATTCTTATTATTATTATAAAACTCCATTTTTAACAGTCTTGTGCATGCACAAAATTTGACTTTATTAATTTATTTTATTATTAATTTTCCAACTGACAATTTTATTTACCTTTGACAAATCACCATTTGATATTTAATAAAACACATGGCTTTTCACCAAATAACATTTAAATATTTTAAAAACAAATTAATCTAATTTTTAATCAACAATTTTTAAATTGAAACATCACAACACATGAACTACCAACAGTAACATAACACAACTACAACTACAAAACATGACAACTACTGAACATACGATACCATGCAACCAGTCGGTCTGACATCATGGAACGGGCAAACTTCATTGACACCTCTGTATCAACTTTGTACCGTTGGGTTATTTGTGCTCGCCCTGTCCTGCCGAAGCAGGTGGAATCGAGACTATGTACCTGCAATTCCTGCATACAAACGAAGTTGTGTACGTGTGCATATATATATATAAATCAGAGCATTGTGTTGTGAGAAGGAATCGCAGCGTAACAGAGCACTCGCAATGAGTGATGCTACACTGTCCTTCATCACGTCTATTCTAACAATTATAATATGATTGATAAAAATAACATTTCTAATACTAACAATTCATCTCATGGCATAATCTATTAAATCATCACATCATAACATGAATATGAAAATCAACTAACATCTCCAACCACAATGTCATATGAAATAATCATGTCCAGAAAAAGAGTAACAGCATCATCAAATGTCTAACTAACCAATCACACCAAACAGTATCACCATAGCATCAATGTATCAAAGTATCAAATCAAAGCATAAAACTAATGAGTCCAACTAGCAACTAGGAGGGTTATTACAGTTCTTGCATGTTGGTAAAAAAATGGTTTTTCGCAAAAAGAATGATCTAGATTTACTCATAATGACATTCTCTACATAACTCATTTTCTCAGATTTTTAAATAAATGATTCAAAAAATTGGCCTCTGATACCTCTACAGCTTCTACTTTTGAAAAAAATATCTTTTACAAGAACAACTTATTTTTTCAAAAAACGGATGATCTAGGTCTCTGGAAAGGCGATACAAAATACGCGTATCGAATGCACAACTATAATGTAATCCAAAATCGTAGTCACCAAATATGATCGATGGCCTAAGAAATCTCAAACACGAGTGGTTTCCTAAATGCAAATATAACTCAACAAAAATGAAGGTTCACAAAAGCGATAGAAATTACGCATACAAAATGCACAACTATAGTCTAATCCAAAATCGTAGTCACCAAAGTTGTTCGATGGCCGCATTAAGGAAACTGCTCGTGTTTGAGTTTTTTTGGGCCATCGATCAACTTTGTTGACTACGCTTGTGAATTACACTACAATTCTGCATTCTATATTCGTATTTTCTATTGCCTTTTACAAACCTTCCTTTTTTATTGAGTTATATCCACATTTAGTAAACCACTAATGTTTGAATTTTTGTGGGCCATCATTCAACTTTGGTGACTACAATTGTGGATTGTGTTGTAGTTGTGCATTTTGTACACATTATTTTCATCACCTTTTAGGAACATTAATTTTTTTCTGAATTATAGCCACCTTTAAAAACACTTGTGTTTGAGTTTTCATGGGTCGTCGATCAATTTTGGTGACTACGATTGTGGATTACACTATAGTTGTGCATTTTATACGCGTGTTTTCTATCACCTTTCATGAATCTTCATTTTTTGTTGACGTATAGCATATAGGAAACCGTTCGTGTTTGAGTTTCCATGTATTTTCTATCGCCTTTGCGAAAACTTCATTTTTTATTGAGTTATACCTGCATTTAGGAAACCACTCGAGTTTAAGTTTTCGTTGGTCATCGGTCAACTTTGGTGACTACACTTGTGGATTACATTGTAGTTGTGCATTCTATACGCGTATTTTCTATATGTTTTTGCAAACCTTCATTTTTTGTTAAGTTATAGTGCAATCGAATAATGTCGTCACTAAAGTTGATTGATGGCCCATGAAAACTCAAACACGAGCGGTTTTCTAAGTGCGGCTATAACTCAACGAAATTTGAAGGTTTCCGAAAGGAGATTGAAAATTCTCATATAGAATGTACAACTACCATGTAATTGACAATCGTAGTCACCAAAGTTGATCGATGGCCCACAAAAAACTCAAACACGAGCGGATTTCTAAATGCAACTATAACTAACCGAAAAATGAAGGTTCAAGAAAGGAAATAGAAAATACACATATAGAATGGACAACTACAATGTAATCCACAATTGTAGTCAACAAAGTTTATAGATGGCCAACCAAAACTCAAACACAAGCGTTTTGCTAAATGCAGCTATAACTCAAAAAAAAAATAAAGCTTTATGAAAGGCGAGTAAAAATATTCGTATAGAATGTAAAACTACAGTACTATCCACAATTGTAGTCACCAAAGTTGATTGATGGCCCACAAAAACTAAAACATGAGCGGCATCCTAAATGCGGCTATAACTCAACAAGAAAGGAAGGTTCACGAAAGGTGATAGAAAACACGTGTATAGAATACACAACTACAGTGTAATCCACAATCGGAGTCACCAAAGTTGATTGATAGCCCAGAAAAACTCAAACATGAGTTTTTTCCTAAATACGGTTATAACTTAGCAAAAAATGAAGGATCACGAAAGTTGATAGAAAATACGCATATAAAATTCACAAGTCAACAAAAAATGAAGGTTCATGAAAGGCGATGAAAAATTAGCGTTGATAATGTACAACTACAAGCTCGGTTTTAGAGGGGTTCTTGCATGTTGGTGAAAAGTTAATTTTTGTAGAAAATGACAATCTAGGTCTACTCAGAATGACATTCTCTACAAAACCGATTTCTTAGATTTTTCATAAAAAGGTTCAAAAAATTTACCTTTGTTACCTTACTACTACTTTTAAAAAAAAACTATCTTTTTCAAGAATAAATT